>PVIH01020018.1:0-33675 GCA_004025045.1 Sigmodon hispidus | reverse complement strand
CCACAGGAGATATCCATGAGGAGGGCCCACAGGAGATATCCACGGGGAGGGCCCACAGGAGATATCCACGGGGAAGGCCCACAGGAGATATCCACGGGGAAGGCCCACAGGAGATATCCACGGGGAAGGCCCACAGGAGATATCCATGGGGAAGGCCCACAGGAGATATCCATGGGGAAGGCCCACAGGAGATATCCATGGGGAAGGCCCACAGGAGATATCCATGGGGAAGGCCCACAGGAGATATCCATGGGGAAGGCCCACAGGAGATATCCATGGGGAATGCCCACAGGTCTCCCCACACCCAGAACAAAATTAACAAAATGACTGTCAAAATTGTAACATGATTTATTTTTCTAAAACTCTCAAAGTGAAATAGGTAGATTATTTTAAAGAGAGAGACAGAAAAAAAAATCGGTATAATTGCTAGTGAATGGATAGAACAATGGAACAGACAGAACAGAGAACACAGGGAAAGATCCATGAGAATACATCAAACTTACTTCTCGCCAAGGCAGTTTAACGGAAGAACCTTTATGGCAGTTTATTCTGAATCAGCAATGGAACACTTTATAAGGAGAGGGGAGACTCCAGAGTCTAAAAGTAAATGTCTACAGTGAACTGGCCAGCATGGCAGCACCGACTATATAGCCCCAGAACTTTGGGAGGGGTACAGATGTGAGGCCAGTCTCAGCTATATAATAAGATCCTGTTAAGGAAAAGAAACAATAGAATCTCAAGCCTGTAAAACTATTAGAAAAAAAAAGGCATAACCAATTTTTAAGATCTGGGAGTTGGCAGAGGTCAGATTTGACTCCAGAAGCATGATCCATCAAAAGGAAAGTGAGACCTCACAAAAGGGCAAGCAGGGGTCTGAGGCATGTAGCTCCTCTGCTGACCGTCCTTGCCTGGCATGCTCTGCCTTTGGTCTATGGTGTCTGACCATGGTGGCATATGTTTGCAGTACCAGCTCTTGGGAGGACTCTGTGTTTAAGTTTATCTTTGGCAATATAATGAGTTTCAGGACAGCCTGGAATATGTAAAGCCCTGTCGAAGAGAGAGAAGGAGGCAGAGAAGGAAGAGGAAAACAGAAAAGGCAAAGAATAGGAGAAAATGTTTACAAAGCCCACATAGAAACTCTCAACATACAACTTAGAAAATAAGCAAGAGACATGAAGACATGCTTTCCTCAAGAGAATATACAGATGGCAAGTTGACACACGTAGGAAGTCCATCATCATCAGCAAGCTAAAACCACAGCGATGTCTCACCAGGACAACACAACTGGCCAGTTGGCCAAGATGAAACAGTACAGCCCTAGATGCTGGGGAAGAGCTATGAAGCAGTCACTTGGCAGGTTGATGGTGGAAATGTTAAATGCCTCAGCTGTACAGAAGATTGCCCAACAGGCTTTTGACATATTTACCTGCAAAAACAAAAGACTTCAGCTTGTACACAAGATTGTATAGGAATGAGCAGAGTAGTTGCCTCAGAGTAACCAAAGGCTGAAAATTGCCCAGGTGTCTGTAAACAGGTGAGCAGTATTTTGGTTGTTGTTGTTTTAGGTACAGGAACTCATGTCTTAGAATATTGTCCAACAATAATAATAAAAGGGGAGTAACTATTGATACAACAACAGTCTATGTGAATCCTTTCAAGATTATACTAAATGAAGACAAAACAGTGAAATATTATCCAGAGCCGGTGAGATGGCTCAGTGGATAAAAATGCCTGCTACCAAGTTCAAGTTCAGTCCACAACCCAAACCCACATGGTGGAAAGAGAAAGCCATCTCCTGCAGATTATTCTGAGACCACATGTGCATCAGGGTATGCATGTACTCACACACTTAAACACACCAAGACATGTAATACAAAATTTAAAATGTTATCTCAAGGTGCAACCTGATGCATGATTTCATATATTTAAGTCTTGAAAAATTGTAGAAATGGAAACAGGTTTGCAGTTGCCAGAGGCTGAGCAGAGGGTGGCATAATGTAAAAGGATGCTTTTGGTGGACCTATATCTTGACTCTCTTAATGTCTTATTTTCTGCTTACCATACCTTTCAGTATCATAGCTCCACGGGGTTAGGGGAAACTGGGAGAAGGGTGTTAGAGTTTTGAACATATATAGGCATGGTTCACATATACCACAGGTTTCTATGGATGCAGAAATGTGGCTGAAAGCAGCAGCAGATAGCGGAGACTCTTCACGGCTGTTTCTATGTAGAAAAGAGCTTTAGTGTATATGATTAACAGAGGGGTTATGGATATAGTGGCAGAGAAAGCAAAGAAGAAAGGGAGAAAGAAGAAAGGAAGGACGAGGAAGAGGAAGAAGAGTAAAGGGAACTTCCAAGACAAAACAGAGGCAGATGCATGTGGAGACTTTACTTTAAAAGGAAGCCTAAGGGAGGGCGTGGCTCTTAGGGACTAACATAGGGTGCAGGGATCTGTGCTTTATTTCTACCAATTCTTTATTAATATACAATTATATTCGAACAGGAAGTCCAAGATAACAAGCAAGGAACAACTATCTCAAAAGAAAAAAATACAAAGGAAAAAAATGTAAACGACAGACTAAGCAAAGAGCAAAAGACTAAATACAAACAATGGGCTGGAGGTCCTGGGTCGGTCTCCAGCCTTTGGAAACAGACTCTTAGAAGAAAAGCTGTCATCCCTTTGGCGTGGAGACCGCAGCACAGTGCAGGAGCGAGGAGAATCCTGGCCTTCAACCCTTCCCTACTCCACCCCCGCCCGACTTAACACCATTACACACTGCGACCCACCGAGCTCGCAAAGTTTCAGTTTTGCTTTTCTCAGAGGGCAGCTTTCACGCGGGTTTTCATATCCACGACTTATACGTGGCCACATATCTGAAAGCACATTTGAATAATTGCCAATAACATTTAAAAGCATTTATTCGCAAAATGTATTAGCGCGTTAGCAATTCCTACACGTGGTTACAGTCAATGAAAAGGCTCTAAAGCGTTCGTGATCAAGAGAAGACTTCTGAACAGGCGAGGAGAAAGCTTCGGTCTCGAAAAGTAGATCTCTACTGAAGTTTGCTTAGTGGACAGCTTCTTACCGGGCACATACTCCATTTAACAAGCCTTCTGGACCGGGTCCCGGCATTGGTTGTGGTTACAGGCTCTGGGTGGCACTTTCAGGGGGCGGGTCTTGGCTCTCGGCGGCCGTGGCAGAGCTGGCACGACGAGTTCCCAATGTGTCACCTCTGGGCGAACTCCGAGGCTTGCCCACTACCGCTCTGCAGGGGCTGCTCGACCAGCACAGTGCTCCGCAGCAGCGGTCGGGGAAGAGTGACAGGGGCGCTCCGGCCGGTCCCCGCCTTGTCCGTCCGCCCCGCCCCACTCTCTCCCGGGAGCACACGGAGCTCGGGCGCGGCAAGGCAGAGCGGTCAGTTTCCGCCAGTTCCCGATCCCGGACCGCGAGCCTCAGTGCTGACCCTGCTGCTGATCCGCGAACCCTAGTCTCCCACACTGCAGGCCACCGCACTCGCGGGCACCGGAGCCAAAGTCCGGACAGTTTGGTAAGTCATGGGGGTTGGTGCGGGCAGGCTCTCCGGATGAGCTGAGGAAATGAAAGGTTGCTGTCGAAAAAGTTCTGGCTGAAAGCCCCGCAGAGAAGCCGCCCTCCCCCCAACCCGGCTCCGAATTTCAGATGCAGCCGAAGTTCGGAAGCGTGCATGAGCCCGAGGAATAGAAGATCTGTGATCTAAGGCCCCCATTCTCAGCCCTCCAGCCTGCAATTTAGAATCATCTAGCGTGGATCTCGCAGATCCAGATGACCAGATCATTCCATAGACCAATTCTGTCGGAATCTCTAGGCTTATTGCTTCAGAGCTGCCCGGGTGATTCCACTGTGCACGTAGGGTTAGGAGCCAGAGACCCAAGGGTAGCCGGCAAAAGAAAAGTCCTACAGACTAGACCTTTCCCGAAGCAGCCTGCAGACAGGCTGGCTTGCTTTCAGGGATCTTCTACGGTCTAGAGGTCCTGGGAGGACTTCCCTTGGGTTTCATGGGATACAAAAGAAGGAAGAAAGACAATGCTTGCTTGGCAGTCGCCTTTAAGGGTGAAGCCAAAGATATGCCCTGCAGAACAGAGTCTGACTGCTTCCTTAAAAACAACGTTCCTGCTTTAGATTTTAAGAATATCTAGAATGTTCAGGGTGACTTCCAGGAAGTCTGTCGGAGAGGAGAGTCCTGTTCATACCTAGGAGTAGATTCCCTAATGGTAGTTGTGATCTAGGAGCCACTGGAAAATGGACAGGCATCCTCATATCTGCTGGCCAGGGGAGAGGCAGATTTAAAACCCAGGGCCTAGAGGTAGAAGAGGGTCCGCTCAAAAGCTGCAAGAGAAGGTTTTGTTCCACTACTGAAGGATGGAGTAGTGGTAATTTATGTGTCGCAATTATCTGTTTTAGGATAAGCCACTATAGTGGGAATTGTTAATACTCTTCCTTAAAACCCCGCTCTCCTGCTCTTCAACATTAAATCTATTTTTAAACAGTCGCTTTCAAGAATGCTGGGCTGTCAGCAGGACTCAGAATTGATGCCGCGCACATGGCTGTCTTGCTGGCAACAGCCCAAGATATTGCACCCAATGTTCTTGTTTTGCTCTTGACTGTTGTCCAGGGACCCTTCAGGGACCAAGAACAGTCAGGGATCTGTATTAGAGACTTCCAAGTCCTGCCCCTACTGATGCTGCCTCCCATCTGAAACTGCTACTCAGCTACCCACTCTGTTAGGACAGTCACTGCCAGACTTTCAAAACACTGTGAAGCCACAGAGGACAAAAGTCAGTAGTGTATGTGTGATTACTGTTATTTGCTTCAACAAAAAAATACCGAGGCCTCTTATTCAAAGGAAAGGTTCACTGCTGGAAACGAAAGACATTTGATTTCCTGGATTTGAGTTTTTAAAAGACAGTTTTTTCTATGTCTTTCTTTTGGAGGCTGTTGGGCAAGATGAAGTTAGGAGGGCTAATACGTGCTTGCACACCAGGCAGCAGCCTGCTCTTAGATGTCTTCAGGTTGTGAGCTTATCTGTGGAGTCTCAGGAAGAGCAGGTGTTTCATCTAAACTTGACTCTGTGGTCCGAGGGAGTAGCTGCTGTCTTTTGAGTTAACGGATGGGTTTCAGCCAGTGCTGGGACACTGAAAAACACAAGACTTCTGGCTCAGATGTTTACTTAAACTTGAATTTCATCTGGAATTGGCAGGCACCACACTGTGGGCTGATAGTCTTAGGCGAGTCAGCCATAGCAGGAGGCTCCACCCTTCCCCTTTACTCTCCTGCCAATTGATGGGGCCTCTCCTGGCCTTTGGTGGAACAGAGTCCCTAATAAGAAATGCACTTCTTTATAGCCAATGAGGCAATGAAGGACCAGCCTTCCTTAAAACCAACAGGCTACTCAGTAAACTCATTTTAAAATTTGTTTTTGCTGACAAGTAATTTGCCTCGGAATTACAGAAAACTGTATTTTAAAGAAGTAATAAATGGTTGGAGACAAAGGATGAGGAAATGACACAGTGAGCACCTGATTGGCATTAGAGCATCATCATTATGGCTGCTGAGTTGGGGACTGAACCTGAGACGTTGCAAATACTAGGCAGGGGCCCTGCCATTGCACTATAACCCTGCCCTCTTCTTACTTTTAAAGTCTCGTGCCACTAAATTACCCAGGCTCATTACACTCTGAAGTCCAAGGAGACTTCAAACTGAGCTTATGAGTCCTACCACTTGATCCTCCAGAGTAGCTGGGGTTACAGGCCTGCATCCTGCTATGTATTTGTTTTAGAATGGAAATGCCCCTTGCTCTTCTGTTGTATTGTTCCCACCACATAGGTTAGCATTGGAAGAAGTGAGGAGGGGGTCGGCTAGGGTGGTAGTTAAGGACTCTGTGGATGCTTGCACAGCCGTGTGCCCTACATCAGACAGTCCTGTATTAATTAATGAAGACACTTCTTCAGTGGTAGGAGAGTTGTGGGAAGGTAAAATTTTCCTTGGGAGAGTATGTGTGTTATTTCTAATTCCCAGAAGATTAAAAATGCAATGGCCAAGAACTTCTGTGCTTCATGTTAACAAAATCCCCCCCTTTTTTGTGTTATGACACACAGAACAAACTTTCTGATAGGAAGGTGGGCTTTCTCTTGGGACAGGTATACTACAGGGCAACAGACCCTCTTTTGAGAAGGCATTCCATTTAATGATGCAGTTCAGAATTTTACTTTATTGTTATTTTTTTTTTTTTTTTGAGGCAGTCTCACTAGTAGCCTTGGTTGTCCTGGAACTCACTGTGTAGACCAGGCTGGCCTTGAACTCATGGATAATCTTGCTTCTGCCTCCAGAGTGCTGGGATTGAAAGCAGAATAACCATGCCTGCTACAATGGGGATTGCAAAAAATGCAACCAGGCTTGCTTCCTGAGGCTTCAGGTCCAGGCTCCTGATCTCTGTAAAGCAGGTGGCAGATGGATGTGGAAGAAACCTTGGGCTTTGGACTCAGAGTAGGGGTCATGCTATTACATTGTTCCTTAACTTAAGGTTGTATCTTCATTTGTAAGATAGGACACTCTTTCCAAACTGGGAGTTTTGAGCTAATGATGAGCTAATCTGTGAAGCACCCTCCACCTCACCTAGCTTCCAGTAAGTGGTGATTACTGTGGAGATAGTAATAATGATGGTAGCTGTGGTTCAAGGGCTGGTTTTACCATCTCCCTCTCGTGTGACCTTGGCCTGGGTGTCTGTAAAATAGGGGTCAGTGCTCATCTGGACGATCTGGGTAGACTGTAGGTTTAGTGAATTAAAGTGATGATCTATAGCAGATTTCAGATAAGGACGAGCAGGTCCACAGACTTGCTGTGTGACACACTGAGCCAAGGGAGCACCATGTGTTATTTTTGTTTGGTTCCCCCCTCACTCTGTCTTCCCAACAGCCCCCACACCCTTAGTGTATCTCCCACCTTCCAGGTTGGGTAGCTGGAGTCCCATGAGGTTAAAGAACTAATCCCAAATCTACTCAGGATTTGAAGCCTGGGTTCTTAATTTCTGCCTGGATGTTCAGTGGGACCCCGCCCTCTCTGCTGGCCCCACCCACCTCTCCAGGCTCCTACCTGTAATTAAGGGCAGGTGTGTGCATGTTTCCTGCAGAGCAGTGTTTCTGCCAATTTAAGGAGTGCAAGTAGCCGCTTCCTCTTGTGCCCCTCAGATGGTTTAAACCCCAATCATTGCTTGGATTGTAACCGAGAGAAACACACACACCCCCCCCAAACGCCTTCTTACTGGTATATACTTAACTGTTAGAGTGCATTATAATGTTTATTTTGTGGTAATGTCTCCCAAATGCAGTAAAGTTTATGGCAGGCAGGTGTGTGGGTGAGAAGCTCAGAAGCCTTTCCAGGATGGGATGCAGGTAAAAATGACAGTTTAACTAGTTTTTACACCCCAGTTTTTACATTTTTTAATCCATTTTCCCTATCCTTTGCTCCTCAATAGCTTTTTTCTCTTTTTGATATCTGGCAACCTTCCCAGAGGTCTGAGTGGGGGACGGACAAGCGTGATGGTCAAGGATAACGTGGCAGGAGCTTTGGGGCATCTAACAGTGAAGTGGACATTTCCAGGGGTGTGAAGGGCTTCATGGGCTCCTCAGCCTGGGAGAAAGACTAGTATAAAACTATAACTCCTGGTTCTTCCTTGCTCTCTGGAGTTTCAGTCTTTCACCACATAATTCAACACCTATTATCAGAAGGTCTCACTGGGAGCAGAGGTGTATTAATGCTTGGGGACTGGAGATATGACATGATGATAGAGTGTATGTCCAGAGTTCACAAGGTCCTGGATTCAAACCCCAGCACTACAGAATCAAAACTGAAAACATGAGGCTCAAACACTGTTTTAGCTGCGTCTGGCAGTGCTTTCTGGTAATCCCAGCATTCTGGGGTGAAGTCTGGAAGAGGGAAGCCTTGAGGCCAGTTTGGGCTGTATAGATTGCATGGGCCAGTGGAGTATACAAGCTAATGATGGTCGTCTTTATAACAAAGTATCTTAGATTTGGTGTTCTAAACAATAGATATTTCTTTTAGCTCTGGAGCCAAGAAGTGTGAGATTGGGCATCTAGTAGGGTCAAGGTTACTTAGTTCTCTACCTGGTTTACAGGTGGTTACCTGTGTCCTTGTGGGAAAGATGGAGAAAACAAGACAGCTTTGTTCTGTATCTTCTTCTAACTCCACCAGCCTCACTGTGGCAGCTTCATCCCCAGGGTGCTCTTCAAACCTAGCCATTACCCAGGGTCCTCTCCAAGGCTAGCATGCTGGGGGGGAGGGGGCATGGCACTTTGACTCATGAACGGAAAATTGGACATTCAGTCCTTAATGGAGAAGGGTAAACATACAAGAAAATACATATTTGTAAAATGTACTGAGTGCTATAAGGGGAAACAAATCTTCCTGAGAGGGATCAGAGCATTCCTAGGATTAGAGGTCTGGAGGGACCTCTCCAGGGGGCCTTCCAGCAAGGAACTAGGGATGTACACAGGAGTGAGATTTGAGAGTCAGGGAACAGCGTGTCTGAAGCCCAGAGACAGGAAGAACTGGGTATGTGAAGAGTGAGTGGCTTTCTTGGTTTGAGAAAGGGATTGACAGGAGTTAGAGAATGAACCAAGCCCAGGCTGAGAAAGGATGGGATTTGCTCCAACATGAAGTAGAGAGCTACTGAAAATTCTCCTCTGTCTTTACCTTATTGTATTAGTCAGGGTTTCTGTTGCTGTGAAGAGACATCAAGACCACGGCAAGTCTTATAAAGGAAAACACATTTAAATGGGGTGGCTTACATGTTCAGAGGTTTAGTCCGTTATCATCATGGTACACATGGTGTCATGTAGGCAGACATGATGCAGGAGAAGGAGCTGAGAATTGTGCATCTTGATATACAGGCAACAGGAAGTGAACTGATATACTAGGCATGGCTTGAGCATATATGAGAACTCAAAGCCTACCTCCAGAGTGACACACTTCATCCAACAAGACCATACCTACTACACCTCTCAATTGTGCCACTTCCTTTGGGGGCCATTTTCTTTCAAAACACTGCACTTATCAATCTATAAGCCAAAGGTCATGAGAAGTATGTGTAGAAAGAGAACAGAGGCCCTCACGTGAGAAGGCAAAAACTTGCTTCTATAGCAGACCCATTCATGATGTCTAACCCACTCCCTTGAAAACCCCATTGTGATAGTGGTTTTTTTTTTTTTTTTTTTTTTTTTTGGACTGTGATGGAATGCCAGAGATGATCAACTTAAAGGGGAAAAGGTTTCATTTTTGCCTCATGGTTTCAGCTGTGGGATAGCCCTGTTGAGTCTGTACTTATGATAAGGGAGAATGTCATGACAAGAAGGTAGAGTCATGGAGACTGAATTAAAACAGAGAAGTGACTGAGGTCCTACTACTCCTGATGACTTCATACCATGGTGTAAAGCCTTTCCTCCCACTAAAGTGTCCATCGTTTCCCAGTAGCAATTGTTGATGACTAAAACTTTAATATATGAGCTTCTTGGGGGACATTTAGTTGCGGTCCATGATGAGAATGGGATCCCTATGACTCAGTCTCCTTCAAAGTTTCCACCTCCATACATCAGGACCTTGAGAATCAGTTTCCAACACAAATATTTTGGGAGGCAAATGGTTAAACTATATTAACTATTGCACATTGAATTTAGAAAGCTTGTGCTACTCCATCCTCAGCACTAAAGATAAACAGGAAAGGGTGGGGAGGAGAAAGCTTGTGCTAGAGCATGAAACAGTTCTGAGTGTAGACAGTGTTTTCAGCTTCCAGATAAGAGATCCTAAGCTCAGAATGTGGTGGTTCAGAGTCAGGTGTGCCCAGCCTGTGGTCCCTGGAGTTTCCTGAGACAGAGGAATATTAATCGATGGGGCTCTTCTAGGCACTGCACATCCTTCATCAGGAGCCCCAGTGGATGATGTATGAGAGGTCCTAGTCTATCCTAGCTGAGACAAAAGACTCCTCAAAGTACACTGAGGTTGGGACTAGGTGGGATTAGAAATCGCAGGCGTAAAAGCTATCCCGTGGTGATAAGGCATCGTTTTCTGTATCTGATCAGTTACCTCTGGCTGAAAGAGGTGCTTTCCCACCCCTATTATCTTTGAAAACACAAATTCATCTTTAGGGTATTTGCATATTGTTGGAAGGTACTGGTTGGTTGTATTTTGCCTTTTTTGGTTTTAGTGCTGTGGGTTGAAACCAGGATCTCTTAGGTGCTCTCATGGGCTCCATTCCTGAGCTCCATCCATCCCCAGAACCCAAGGTCTAAAAAAAAAAAGAAAGAAAGAAAGGAAGGAAGGAAAAAGAGAAAGGAAGAAGGAAAGAAGGAGAAAGAAAGGAAGGAAGGAATAGAGAGAGAGAGAGAGAGAGAGAGAGAGAGAGAGAGAGAGAGAGAGAGAGAGAAAGAAAAGTCTTTACTTGGCACATTCAGGTCACAGAGAAATGCTCCACTGCACAGGAAAGCCCCACCTCCGCCTGCTGTCCTGCAGCTAGGTGGCTGCACCACCCTGCCTTTCTCTATTGCATGTATTCTGGCTGGTTAAACAGGTCTCTGTGTCTTGATGAGGTCTCACTCATCAAGGCCTGGGCCAGGCTGTGCAAGCCCTGGGGAGGACAGTTTGGGATGGTGGTTCTGTCATATCAATGACTCATTGACCTTCAGGGTCCATACACTCTTGTCTTCTCCATCTGAACTCCATGACAGATTTGTGTCCCAGATTCTGCTGGCTGTGCACATGTGTTCAGGTGGGGCAAGACAGACTTCATGGAGTTCGTTGGCCAGCACTCAGCAGTGTGTTTATCCATTCACAGCCAGGTTTCACCTCAGGCTTCTGTGGTGACTAATACATGCTATCCTTAAGAAATGCCTTTCATCTGAGATGCCTCAGACACTTTCTGTGTAGATCCTAAATGCCACTTTCAGATATCTTCTGGGTTATAGATCCACCTTATGTATAACACCTATCCCCTTCCCCTAAATTAAAATTACATGTATTTATTTATTTGAGAGGGTACATTTGTGAAGGTCAGAGGACAATTTGTGGGAATCAATTCTCTTTTATGCAGGATCTATGTTGCACAAATCCTAATTGATCTTAATAAAAAAAAATGAAGTCAGATATTAGGGTAAATGCTTAAAGATCAGAGAAGCAGAAAAACAGACCGCTAGAGAAACTTCTCACCTCTTCTGAATCCTCAGGCAGAAAGAGGAAGATGTCTCCAGGGATCCTCAGACTCATTCTCTGTGTCCTCAACCAAAAGGGAAGGGAAGCACAGGGCAGGCAGGGTCAAAATTCTTTCCATTGTATGTTCCTTCTCTGTCCAGCCATTTCACTTCCTGTCTCAACCTTCCTAGTGCTGGGATTAAAGGTGTGTGTGCTTCCCAAGTACAGGAGCAGACGCATGGGATCCCAAGTACTGGGATTAAAGGTGTGTGCCACCACTGCCTGGCTGTTGCTCTTTCAGACTAGATTAATGTCTTGTAGTCCAGGCTGGCCTTGAACACACAGAGATCCAGAGGGATCTCTAACTCCTGAGTGTTAGTGTAGTTATACAGTTTCTCTGTCCCTCCCAGCCAGTCTCACAGCCATTTTGTCCCAAATAATCACACAAAGGCTAATATTAATCATGAACTATTTGGTTTATGGCTTATTACTTGCTAACTCTTACTCTTACACTAACCCATGATTCTTTTCACGTTTAGCCGCATGGCTTGGTACCTTTTTCTCAGTGTAGCATTTTTCATTTTACTTCCTCTGCATCTAGATGGTGTCTTTACTCTGTCTTCTCTCTCCCAGAATTCTCCTTGTCTGGTTGCCCCGCCTCTATTTCCTAACCTGCCTTCTGTCCAATAAGTGTTTTATTAAACAAATATAAATGAAAAATATTTACAGCATTATCCAACCACTGACTCACCTCTATGGCTAACTCTGTGACTTACTCTGCCCTCTCATCTTCAGGCAAATTTTATTAGATTACAAACAATGTATCACCACAGACTTGGGGATCAAACTCAGGCCATCGGTTTGGCAGCAAGTCCTTACACTATGAGCCATCCTGCTGGCCTTCATGGGTAACACTTCTTTACTCCTTTTGAGGAATTCTAGGACTGGGTAAAGCCAAGGGTCTGATTTCCTGTTTGTTCTTCTTATTAGGATAAAAAAAAAGCTTTATTTGTTTTAGGTACAAGTGCTTTATCTGCATGTACTTTATGCCAGAAGAGGATTTCTTATCCCAATATAGATGGTTGTGAGCCACCATATGTTTGCTGGGAATTGAACTCAGGACTTTTGGAAGAATAGTCAATGTCCTTAACCACTGAGCCGTCCCTTCAGCCCCCTTATTAGGATGTTTTATTCACTGACCCCTCAGTAATGAGCTCCAATCATGATCTTTTTCAAAGCTTACATTCAAACAGGGACAGTGTTAACAGTTGAGCATAGGTCTTAATAAGGTGTGGTCACTAAGATGCCAGTGATTTATTTCCAAGTCAATGCACTTATAATTAAGACCCCAGCCTAGCTTTACCTTTTCCTCCCTTCCCTCTCTCTCACTTTTTCTCATTGTGTAGCTCTGACAGTCTTTCTGCCTCAAAACTGGTTTTTGCAATGCAGACAGAAAAAGCATTGTCTCATAGCTAGGAGCCCTGGGTTCTAGTTTTAGAAGACAAGTCTTTGCCCTGCTAAGGGTCTCACTTTCTATATTTAAGTGGGTGTATGGGATAGTCTTCTCTACTCGAGAAGCCCAGGATCCTAGCAGAGTGGCTGACTCTTAGGCACTCTGTGGGAGGCTTTGGGACCAGAGGAAGGCTCTGTAGACATGGAGGAATCCATGGGACTTCCCAGAAACTGAGCCATTGTGAAAGGATGTCTGTGCGTCATCACTGAATTCTAAGGAATGCTTATATCAGATGTTTCTGCATTCTTTTATTTGTGGGCATGAGGGCAATGTCTGTGTGCCTGGGATTCAAGTTACACAGAGAGAGAGAAAGAGAAGAGAGAGGCTTTGGATGGGGGCTGATTTCTCTCTCTGCTTTAAAATGCTGAAGAATTAAATGTTTTAAATGCTTAAAGTAATTGAGAGCTAATGGAGCTTAAAAGCATTCAGTAACTATGGTAGCTTCACCATCTGCCAAGAGCACTCCAGGTACATGTCCCGTCAATCATTTCCTGGTGTGGCACAAACAGTATCAGACTGGGATGTAGGTATTCCATGCTAAGTTCATTAAGTGATTGACAACAAAATAAGACAATAGAGAAGTGTGAATTTTGGTGGATGGTGCAGCAGAAATGGCAGGACCCATTTGAGTGGCTCAGCATGTGTGCCCTAACATTGCTGTATGAGTGCTGCATAAGAACAGGCTTGACATTGATATCCATTAGCCAGATCTTAGGATGAGTTATCCACCCAGCCACTGCCTGACCACTGGAGAAATAGAGAGCCTTGCTGATCACTTTAATCCTGAAAATCCATTCAAGTAGCTCATATGCAAATACAGTGTAATAGTCTTCATCACTGAGAAACTCCTCAGAGAAGATACTGTGGCATTAAAGTTCCCAGAATGACTCTTGCACAGGAGTCTCATAAAGGAGAGTGCAAATGCGACCTTCAGCCCTCATGGATGTATGATATAAGTTACACCTGAGGTTTTGGTCACATTGGTGTCTGGACCTGATGTGTTATGAGTGACATTTTACATCCAGATGGGCAGGCACTTATTTAAATTAGAAGGGAATGGTGGTTTTTACTTATTTCAATTCAATAAGCAAATTCCACTCATATTTCTAGTACTCAAAGCTGTATAAACACAGGGATTTTGTAAGACCATATTGTGCGCATCAAGTGTTGACCTTGCTGCAGATGTTATTTGCTGCTTGCATTTTAAACTTTATTTATTTATTTACTTATTTGCCTTGGTGTTTGCCTGGAATTGGAACTACAGACAGTTGTTAGCTGCCATGTGGGTGCTGGGAATCGAACCCGGGTCCTCTGGAAGAGCAGACGGTGCTCTTAACCACTGAGCCATTTCTCCAGCCCCTGCTGCTTGCATTTTAGTGTGTGTGTGTGTGTGTGTGTGTGTTTCACCACGTAGCCCAGGCTGCTCTTGCATTCATGATCCACCTGCCTCATCCTTACAAGTGCTAAGATTTCAAACATGTAGTACTACACCCTACTCTAAGATGTGCCGTTAATAAAAAAGGAGAAAGAGTCTGAAATGTTTCATTGGTAATTATTTGGATGGGGAGCAGATAATGGGTAGTAATAAAGAGGCATCTTAGCACTGTCCATCTGCTTCAGAGAAATCAAATTTGGCATTTCTGGGATAGGGTTTAGGGTCTATGGGTATGTTTCAGTGGTAAAGCACTGACCTAGCATGCACTTGGTTTAATCCCCAGCATGGGGTAGGGGAATAAAACAGAAATAACACAGAGGGCAGGTAGGGCACAGCGGGAGTCCAAAGTAAGAGCTCCATCATAATCTAACTTGGAGAACCAAGGAGTTCATTGGGCTTACTTACAGTGTGGTTAAGAGTTTACTTATAATGGCATGAGTGACTCCAAAGCAGCCACATTACAGTCTCACCCTAGCCTGCATGGTGGCTTCCCCATAGCTCCATGGATGGAGTCTTCTCTGCATTCAGTTAACTGTTCATACTCTTTATATTCTAGCACCTCTGGACACCATGCAACCACATGTATATACATTGTTACTGTACTTACATTTCTTTGCCTTTTCAAGGTATTATACAGTTCATCTAACAATGTAATACAAATTGCTAGTCCATGAAAGTTACCATTACCAACTAATTAGGATATAAAGAAATGCTAGTTAGTAGTTAGACATTACAATCAAACTTATAGTCATATTAGATCAAGGTCAAGCAGAGATATATTTTAGATAGAGAGGTCTTCTTCAAACATTTCAGAAATCTACCAAATATGGCATTTTAAGATATTTTAGTAACACAGGTTCTTATTTGATGACAATGAGACCTGTCTGCTCTTGGCAGCACCAATCTACTTCAGAGAAGATGATGGGCACTGAAGAAACTCCATATGGAGTTGACCTTCTTTGTGGCAAAAGTTAACCACTGGGCAGGAAAGTACCCTTGCCTCAACTGCTGACAGTATGATGTCCAAAACAGACAAGCAGAATACAAAAAAAGAGAACTTCTGAACTTTGCCAGGACAAGGTAGAAAGGTCTTTAAGAATATCCTGCTTCACAGAGAAGTCTGTCAGATATGCTAAACCTGTAGGCTGAAGATGGATGCTTCAATGCTGCACATTGGGTGCAGGAACCTTGGGTGACTTCCAGGCAGCCAGCTGTTCCATTTTTCACATATTTTGGAAGGCACTTGCTTGCACTTTCTGTTTACTTAGTTAGTATTATTTCCTTCTCAAGATTTTGGGGGAGTTGAAGATACAGTTTTCTAGCGACAGTTTTAGAAAAGAAACACACTAGGAAGTTAAAGTATATAAGTTTGAGAGACATCAAAAGATAGTGTTCAGTTAGTAATACAAGTTAGATAGAAAATGAATTAGGTACAATCCTTTGGACTCACCAAAATAGGATAAATAATGGAATAATTTCTTTAAACTTGTCAATTGTTCCTGAACTAGACATTACTGATATAATTGTTCCTTATATATACTGTATGTAGTTATTGTACCTAGTTTTTATTTTAGTTATAACCTTTTTATTTTTGACACAAAGGAGGATATGTGGTGATATATATTTAATAAAACTAGTCTGGAATATCAGAGAGTCAACCACAGAGTCAAACCATGAAGGTGAGGGAGTTTTGACCCACATCTTTAATCCTAGCTTTAGAAATGGAAAGTGGAAGTTAAAATGGCAGGGCAGAGAAAGAAAAGGGGATTTTTCAGCTTTCCCAAATGCTTCCCTTTCCATTTTTGGCTGAGAACAGAGAGGCTTGCAGTTGGAAGATTCCTGGAGACAGGCCTGAGGAGTTGGCTGGGTGAGAAGTGGCTGTGGTTTCTTTATCTCTTTGATATTACAGGTTTTCCCCAGTATCTGGCTCAGGTTTTAGTTACATACCAAATAGAAATCATGCCATACTTCATATTGCTGGGAGGAAGGTGAGTATGGCTGGACTCTCAGGTGAGGGGTTCATGGCCCATCCCCTCTGTTTCTTCTGTGAAGGATGCCAATGAGCCTGATCTTGAAGGTCACTTAAAACAAGCCCAAGTTGAAACTCACTCACAGATCACCACAGCTGCTCTGATGGAGACAGTAGTGAACAGTGTTCTACAACATACTGGAAAAGAAGGCAGGGGTCCAGGAAAATAGATCTTACACACTTACACACACACACACACACACACACACACACAGAAGAAAGGAAAAAGACAGAGACATTTAAATCTAGGTTCTTCATGTGAAAGAAAATAGAGAATTGAGTATTTGTCTCTGAGTCTGGCTTATTTCACTCAATGCAACTCTCTCTCTCTCTCTCTCTCTCTCTCTCTCTGTGTGTGTGTGTGTGTGTGTGTGTATGTGTGTGTAATCTTCCTTCAGGGATCAGTGTCAGTATGGTCCAAGGGAAACAAAATTCACCTGTGCTCAAATCCTTGATTCAAGACACTGTGAGTATCTTGATATCACACATACCCTCCTGAACACTTTAAATCATCTCTAGATTACTGTAATTCCTAACACATTGGAAATGCTGTAAAAGTTGAAATGCTATTCAATTTAAGAAATTTTAACAATAAAACATCTATAAATTATTCTGTGTTTAGTGAGGTAATATTTTCCTGAAAATTTTTGATCCAGGGTTAACTGAAACACACACACACACACACACACACACACACACACACACACACACAAAAGAGAACATGCGAGCAATTCTCTAGAGAGGCTCAGATAATGAGGGCCTCCTGCCAACAGCCCTGTGAGTGTGCTACCTTGGAAACAAACAAATGATAGGGGTCCACTGACACATTGTCTGTGATCCTCTGAAAGGCACTGAACCTTCCTTATACACATGATACACACAGCACTCACTCAAGATACACAGTGCTTCTATGTCCCCAAGAGTTTGTCTGCCTCTTCCCGTTTGCAACCAGTGCCTCTCCACAGTTGACTGCAGGATGCACACATGGACTGCCACCCCCGTCTTCCCCAGGAGCCGACTGCAGGATACACACATGGAGCCATACAGGACATTCTCTTTCTTTGTGCCCGACTGTCTCAGCCTGGCATTTGTGACACTCATGCTATGTTATTGCGCTCACATGTGTTGCTGCCTGGTGCTGCACTGTGTTGACTCAGTCATTTGCAGTTCTTCTGGGAAGTCAGTGAATTTCTCACAGTCAACAGCAGAGATCTTATTGAAATTATACAAGACCAAAGCTCTGTCAGAACTTCTGATTCTCCTCAAAGGGCAAATTTCTAGAAAAGGAAGTTGCTAAAGAAGCCTCTCACTAACACTGAGACAGTTAAGGCTCGCCACAAGGGGAGGGCAGACAAACTTTGTGCTCTTGACCTGTTACTTGTCCATGGACTCTCTTAACACCTCAGATGAGACCACATGTCCAGAATGCCTCAGAGGCCATTTCTTTCCCATCAGTTAAAATACCAGGGTTTAATATGCCCACATAAATGACTTGTCTTAGATTCCCAAACCCCTCAAAATTAACTGTTACTGAGATAAAACCTGGTCCTGTAAAATGTCCTTGGAAAGATCCCAGAATCTTGTTAGACCAGTGACACAGCGTCAGCCCTTAGCTGACCTAAGCCCAGCAGGACAGGAGGTCACACAGAGACCACCATTACTCGTTTTCTACTCACTGCGGTGAACCCCCCTGAGGTGTGGACTGTGACTCTGACACTTCCTAGTTACTCCGCAGGGACTTGAAGCTACTTTGGTATAAAACCAAAACCAGAGATGTCCACTGACTCCTCCTAACTTGGGTTCCGATGTCTAGAAAAACGGGAACCTTTCTTCATAAGACTCCTTAACAAGGGACTCTCATACATCTCTGGCAGGAATTTATGAATGTGATGGAGAAATCCATCATCTTGGCAGTGGCGCCAAGTGGTGGCATCTTAAGGGATGGCATTGTAGGGACTGGACCAAGCCACAAGTTACAGTCATGAGCAGGAAGAGCAGACAGGGACCAAAGATGTACTCAGGCTACACACTGACCGTAGAGAACCTTGGAGCCAGCTCAAGACACCCAAGACCAAGTTCTCAGCACAAAGGAGAGGGGCCAGGAAATAAGAGACAATGACAGGAGACAGAGGAAGAGGAAGATGGGGGAAGAACAGGGGAAGGAGAAATGGGGTATTTGTTCTGGGGTGGGACTGCCTCAGAATAGACAGGAGACAGATGTGACCTATAGAAAAATTGTGGTTTATAAAGGTAAAAGAGGAAACCCCATGTTAGAATGAGGTGTTTCATTTTAATTGGGCATGTTCATTAAGTGAGGCTTTTGGTTGTTGGATTTCAGTACTTTGAGAGCTGGACCTTGGTAGTCAGCCTCAGGAGGATGAAGTGGTCAAATAAGGGAATAGACCTTGGGATTAGCTTCGGGAATGTGATCTCAGAGTTTAGCAAAGCAGAGGAAATGAGGGAAAAGGCACGGCCTTCCAGAGCCAGGCTGGCCACACTTCACTGACAAAGGGTAGTAAGGTTTCTATTTCAAGTGTACAAAATTGCAAAATCGCCTGTGCCATGTGGCCACTAAACACTTTCAGTGTTGCTGGCCGGAATCTAGATGGTTCTCTAAGTGCAAGACACACCAGATTTCAAAGCCTCAGCATGAAAAATAACACAGATATTCCTTAATAAATGTGTGCCTTGTGACAGACACTATTTGGGGGCAGACATGAACAAATCTTTACTTACTCCAGATAAAGAACAAATGAGAGACCAAAGTATGGATGCTACCAAAGCCCAACTTGATGATTGAATGAGTTTTAGTGAGGTTATTTAGAGGAATATGGGTGGGGGATACCTTATTGGCACAGAAATGGTGCAGAGGCCTGCATCACCAAAGCCTGATGCAGCATGAGGGACAGCTCACCAAAGCCGGAAACCTGGAGCACACTGAAGTCTGCAGGCAGTTTAGTGGGTTACAAAGTGTCATTTCCAAGCAACTCAGCTGGTCTCTGCTTCTTGCAGGGAACTGGTTTATTTGAGCTCAGCCCCTTTTAAAACTCTGCAGTTCAGCTAGTCTGATAATGTCACTCAGCAGTCCTTACAGATTATATTACGATTGGGAGGGAGGAAAGTAGTGTATTTTGTTAGTTTCAAGAACTTCCTGAAGCTCTAGTTATTTACCTCTTGATTTGAAAGGGCTTTATTGCAGGATGGAATGTTTCACCTCCACTTAGAACACTGTTTCTCAACCTGTGAGTCAAGACTCCTTTGGATCACATATCAGATATTTACATTGCAACGCACAACAGTAGCAAAATTACAGTTATGAAGTAGCAGCAAAAATAATGTCGTGGTTGTGGATCCCCACAACATGAGATGCTGCATTAAAGGATCACGGCATTAGGAAGGTTGAGAACCACTGCTGTAGAAGATCTTGTTTCATCCATGGCATCTTCTGTCTTAAAGAGCTTCCCTCCAAGACGGAAGGTTTGCGTCTCAGAGGAAACAGCTATACAGCAGTGTAATACTGATGACATAGTAGGACTTTGCACGTATTTAATTAATTGAAATATCTCATTAGGTTACCACCTGCTTGATTTTACTTTCATTAGTGAGACTAGCAGAAAAATTTAAATTATCAGTGTTGGTGAGATGGCTGAAGGGGTACAGGTGCTGGCCTGCAGGCTTGATTTCAGCCACAACCCCACAGGGCAAAAAAAGAGAACAGATTCTGGCAAGTTGTCTTCGCCAGCACACATGCACCCAGGCGCTGGTCCTTACGTGAGTGCATGCACACACACGAAATAAATAAATGTAAAAAGTTACAAAAAATGATAAAAGTAGAGCTACCACAAGGATTATTTTATCTTAATAACCATGCTCTATCATCTCTTAGAATTATTCTTTTTAAGCACTGCGTTGTGTATGGGTACTCAGTACCCTGAGTGAATCACTTGAGCTCATGGATTTAAGACCAGCCTCAGAAACACAGAGAGCCTAAAAAAGAAACAAAGATAGAAAAAAGACTGTTCCCTAATCTTTTTTTTCTCTCACTTACCTTCCCACAAATCTATTGCACATTTAGTTCAGAAGCCCAAATTGCAAATGGACTGCAGAGATCTTATCCTCCAAGGACTGGAGATTCTTCTAGCCTGAACAAAACCTGTCCCACAGATCAGAAAGCCACAAAGAGCCCAGCCTGGGGGCACAGGCCTATAAGTCCCAGGATTCAGGAGGCTGAGGCAGCAGGATTGTGAGTTTAGGTCAGCTTGGGCTACATAGGTGTCCCTGGACAACCAGAGGAACACAGCAAGATCTCCACCTTAAAAAAAAAAAAGCCAGAAAAAGAATTGGTGGGAAGGGCCAGTCTAGCAGCTCCCAACACACACACACACACACACACACACACACACACACACACACACACACTCACTCATTGATGAGTTTCTTCCCACTAACAGTGGGCTCACCGCCTGCATATGCTATCTTCATTTTTCCATTTGGCATTGTCTTGCATTCTTCGGCCGTGGGAAATTGTTTTCTGGCCACAGCTTTGACCTTGAATTGTTTCTTGAGCTGTTTTCTTGGACTGTCTGGGCAGGATCTCTCTTCAACACCCATCCTCAGGGCTCCATATCTGGGGATGGGAGCCTGGCTCCCAGAAGGCCAGTGCTACCCATTGTCCCTTTTCCTTGTCTCTCCTCCCCTTCCTCTCCCTCCCCTTCCCTACCACTTTCTCTCCCTCCCTCCCACGCCATCCATTTGCACCAGAGGACCCACTCTCTGCCAGGTAAGACATGAAGGACCTTTCTGAGTCAGGAGATACCGTCTCTGATGTCTCTGGTGACTTGTGCTCATAAAGGGTCACCCTATGGGAGGTGTCTCATGGCAGCGGTCTGTCTCTGGTGGCTTTACCAGACAGTGCTGTTTCTTTGTTTCCTGTCTTATCTTCACCAGTCCTCAAAATCCTGCCAAACTGAGATAACTGCCTTCTGGAATTTTCTTTCTTTTTTTTTTAAAGCAGCCTCTTTGCCAGCTAGTTGTCATGTAACTGGTAGTTTTGTTCAGGTGGTCAAAAATCAGGAGACTGCTTCCCGCTTTGCTAGTAAGTCGTAGGCTGTCTGTGGTGGGTATTACAGGAACAGTCTGGGAAGGCTGGGACAATCTTTGTGAAAATCTCAGGAAAGAAAGGCTGAGCGTTCACCACCCTCCCAGGGAAAACAGAGAAGCGAAGCCCAATGAAGGCTGTTGCTTAACTTCTTTCCCATCCTAAAGCTGACTCACCAAGGGAGAAAGAGCGGCCTTTCTCTCACACATGTGGTTGTCTTCCAGAGAAAGTTTCCATTCTGGCCTCTCAGAGAAACCAGCTTCAGAAGCCTGACACGCTGCAGCAGCAGTTCCCCGCCCCCATTTCCTTTCCTTTAATTTAATTATTTAACTAGTTAGTTATGCTTATACATTTATTTATTGCTGTCGCAATGTAATTTTTAAAGCATTTAAAATTTTTTGAGATTATAATTTTTTATTAAGATTTTATTTATTATGTATATAGTATACAGAAGAGAGTACCAGATGTCATTAGAGATGACGCTGTGTGGTTGCTGGGAATTGAACTCAGGTCCTCTGGAAGAACAGCCAGCACTCTTAACCTCTGGGCCATCTCTCCAGTCCTGACATTATAATTTAGTTATAAACCTTTTCATATACTTCTCCCTACTCTCCTTCAAATTCATGGCCTTTCCTCCTACTAATTGTTATTACATGTATATATGTATTTGCATATACATTTATATTCCTAAATATAACCTGTTCAGGCCATATAACGTTACTTATATGTATATCCTAGGGCTGGCCATTTGGCACTGAACAACAAATTAGTGTGCCCTTTCCTAAGGAATACACCTCTCCCACTGCTGGCTTTCCTCGGTTGTCTATAATTCTTTGTGTAGAGCTGGCTTCTCTCCATCAGCTTGGCAGGCATGTGGGTGTCCTCACTGTTCAGTTTACATTTGGGCCTTCATGTTGGTGAGACTTTATGGGTATACCTTCTAATATTACTAATAGACACAGTCTCATAGAAAACTTCCTAATTCTCTGGCTCTTACAGAATTTCTGTCTTCTCTTGCAAAATGTTTTCTGAACCTTAGCTGTGGGACTTTTTTGTAGATGTTTGCATTGGAACTGGACTCCGGAACTTGGCATTTTGATTACTTGTGATTTTTTTTTTTATAATGGTCCCTGACCATTGCAAAAATTTTTCCAGAGGAAAAGTGAGAAGTACTTTTATCTGCAGGTATAAGGATAAATGTTTTTAAATTGTTGGTTGAGATTACGCTGATTTAATAAATTAGTAGTTGTAAATTCTCTTTTGATAACCATGATTTTACTAGCACTGAGGACTTCACTAGTTTTCCATTACCAGCCCTTTTTCTCTATTATTAAGCAGGTTCTTAATTCTAACTAGAGAGCTGTTGGTTACCACCAAGGTATATGTGCCGTTACTGCACCCTTAGGGTTATTGCACAATAACCTGGTCATTGAGGTCATTCATAGGCCTCACACCAGGTAAGATTATTAGTTTCCTCCATCCTTCGGAAGCTTGTGTGGTGCCTTCGGTATCATGAAAGCTGGTCCTCAGCGAGGGGATGTTTAGATCAGTTCCAGCTCAGGGGTCTCTGGACCCTGTTTCTGAAATAGACAGTGACTTCAACAATTGGTAATTACCTTCCACCTCTGGGAAAAGAGAGTGGTAACCATGCACCACAGCAATGGTTGTATGTTTTGAGAGTCTCTTAGATGGCCATGCCCAACAACTCAAGAATAGGCTTCTAACATCTGACATTGAAGTTTTGTTAGATGGTCATTGGCTATTTGAGAGAGCATTGTCAGCCCAGGTGAGAAATTTTTATTAAAACTATACATGGAGTTATATATATTATCAGTGTTTTTAAAAATAACTTTAATAGTTAATTAATAGCATGATTCCTGTGGCATTTTCATACATCTTTATTGCCTTTTTACTACCTCCCTCCTCTTGTGTGTACCTCCTTTCCTAAGGAGCACCCACATTCTCCAAAGCAAAAGGTTAAGATGCAGGTGGGACCTTAAATGTGACAAAGAAACATGGGGCCCAAATGACTTATGTTTGAGAAACATTGCCCTAAAGGAAAAACAAACACTGCAGAGTACTGTGAGATTCTGTTGCAACTTTCAGTCATTCATGATTCAGTCCTGTGGCATTTATGTTGATCGACCATTTGTACACATGCACCTGTACCCATGTGTATGATGTTCAGGGGTTAATATCATCTTCTCCCGTTCTGTCTGCTTGTTTTTTCACTTGCTTTAATTTTGGAGGCTGTCTCACTGAACCTGTAGCTACTGAATTCAGCAGACTGACTGTCAGAATCCCGTCTGACTCTCCAGTGCTGGGATTACACATCTCCATCTCTGGCACTTTCAAATTGGTGCTGAGGGAATCTGGATGCTCCCACAGCCAGTACTTTTCTAAGCTTCTATCCAACACCCTCAAATACCACTTAAAAACAAAAACAAGGCTGGGCACACCTTTAATCCTGGCAGTCAGAGCTATATAGTGATACCCTGTCTCAAAAATCAAACAAAAAACAAAACTAAATACAGGAAATGAACATGAGTTATGAGAGGGGTATAAAGGTAATTGTTTTTTAATTCTAATTCTGTCACAGAGTTTTGGTTTGAGGTAGTGAATAAATATTTGATTATGGAAGAGTAATATTCTATGTAAAGGTCACAACTTTCTATCCAAATGGCTGTTTTAACTGTATAGAAGTTCACTGAAATGTTATTCTGGTTAATTATAGTGTGTTTTTTTTTTTACATTTTTTATAATAAAGCTTAAATATAAAAAAGAGACCCTCTTTAAGTGGAAGGGTCCCTTTGGGCTTTTCAGCTGGCAGGGAAATGATCTGCAAAAATGCAAGAATGAGACTCGGTACAGCCTGACTTTGGTACGGGTGCTGGGCCAAGACTTTAGACATCAGATCATTTATATTTTAGTCATATGCACAGGACAATAATGAGGGAAAGTTTTCTGATAACAATAAATTCAGCCCTGTGAGTACAAGTTCAAGACGTGTTTACATTGAAGTTCTTTACAGAGTAGATTGGCTTCATCTGTAAGATTGGTTCTTGTTGACTTAGAAACAATGTTCAAGATAAATGTCTAGGGAGAAAGGCTAGTGTAGATTTAATGGCTGGCCCTAAGATAACATGAAGTCACTTAAACTATTGTAAGGTACAAATGACATCTCTCACAAGGATGAGTTTTATGGTCTAGAAGTAATGCTCAAGGTTTTAGGGGGAAAGGGTCTGGGATAAGTAAAACATACATTCTGGGAGACACGGACAGAGCTTGGCTCATCAGACAGCAGAGAATCACCGGGCTGTACGGTATATCCATTCCCAGCGTCCCAGGGAGAACAGATTAAAGAACTCTTTCCTTTGAAGGATGCCTATGCGTTAAACTTTCCTGGCGTCTTCTTTTCTCACTGTGTGCACAAGCATTTTTTCACCCATCTATATCTTCATTAGCTTTGCAGATTCTAGAAAGATAGTGAAGGTCTATGTTACGGTATTTTATATTATTTCAGAGGACAATGCCAGAGACTCAGCCATTTGAACCTGGTGTTGTCAGCTCTATGCCTTTTGGAAGTCACTGAAGCCATGGGTCCTGAAGTGGGTCCAGGTGGCCACCTTTCTTCCCTTTTTCCCACTCTCTCTTCCCTAAGTCTCCATGAGGAGACAGAGCTGCTCTGCCATACCTTCTCCAAAGTGAAGGACTGAAATGAAGAGCAGACTAAATCTTTTCTCCCCCACATTGTTCTCTTGCTGCAGTGACAGAAAGGTCAATACATTCAGTGGTGCAGAATCCCAATAGCAGTGAATTATGGTTGTGCTTGCTCCTCAGCATCTCCCTGATAAAATTCTTTGACATGATACCCTCCTTTGGAGGTAGAAAATACAAGGGACAATGGGAGAAAGGAAGAACCCTTCAGTGACATTTGCTTTGTTGACAATGTCCTTTATCTCTTCAGGGTCAGCAATGAAAGGCAGGATCCTGGACGGAGGCCCCGAATCCTGATAGCCTGTCTGTCAGGGAGACACACGAGGTCAAAGATGAATTTGAGAAAAGTAGCTGCTGGCTACTTGAGCTATGGAAAAACAGGGCCATCATGAGATGGAAGCCATCCCATTGGGTTGTCACTCCTACATTAAACTGTTGAAGGTCAACAGGGAACATCTGGTTACCAACATCCGTAACACTCAGTGTCTGGTGGACAACTTGCTGAAGAATGGCTACTTCTCCGCTGAGGATGCAGAGATCGTGTGTGCCTGTCCCACCCAGCCTGACAAGGTGCAGTGGAGAACATTGTGCTGACAGTTACTGACCTGGGTTTCTGGCAGCTGACCCACGCAAAGGGAGGATTTGGTATATCTCACACGGGGGACTTCATTGCTACTGTAATCCCCATGGATTCTTCTGTGGCACAGGGAGTATTAGTATTCACACTGGGGTCTTCGGTTATTTTCATCCTGTGTCTCAGCTTATGCATTACAGAAAAGATTGACTATAGATGTGTACCCACACTGGGGTCTTGGTAAAACATACATCCCCAAAGTGTGAGCTTCCTGCCCAGCCACTTCTGTTTGAGGCTGGAGTACACCTTTCCATTTCAGCTCTTCCTGATGTGTGCATTGACCTCTAGGCAACTTTAAGTGTGTTTTAAATGACTAGGTGAGACAGAGCATGGCACACAGTGCCTTAATACAGAGGCAAAGACTCAGGGTGGCCACCCACAAAGCCAGATTTAGAAGTGACTGCCTCCCAGGTGGGACCCCATTAGGACTTTCCCACACTATGAATGAGGAAGCAAAACAGTCCTCAGTTCCTTAAGCTTGGGGGTATCATCTGAAAAATAAAACAGAGTCCCGTAAGTCTCTGGATAGAAAAATGAAGTGCCTATTTGAGAGCAGGCAGGGAGGGGCTAGGGAACACCCAACGAACTTTCATGGGGACCCACAGAACACTGGTATGCTTTAGTTTTCTCTCTTGATTCCCTCCCTCCTTGGCATTTTGAAACCATCTCCCTCTGTAGTCTAGGTTGAGTTAAAACTCTGATCTGCCTGCCTCAATCTCCCAAGTGCTAAAATTTAGGTGTGTGCCACTCTGGACAGCCTGATTGCTTCCTGCATTTTAATCAAAAGGCCATTTTGAACATGTGATTGATGGGAGTCTGGTACCCTCCTGCCGGGTAGCTCAGATCCAATATTTCCTCTTGTCTCTGAGGTGACTACTTCCTAACACACTTGTCCCTGGATAGCAGGGAGATGAGATCAGGAAAGAAAGGCAGAGAAAAGTCCACAGCTGGAGGGCTTTACCCATGTCTGATCTGTTTTTAGACTCACAGACACTTCCTGACTTCTTAGTGTCATGGGGACAAATTCTTGCTAAGAGACCCATTTTGCAGATTCTATGCTGACTCTTATACTGGGTATGCAGATGGTCAGGCTATTGTCATTGTGCTAGCACCTGCAGCCCTGAGCTGATTGTACGCTGGGATCCTTTAGACAGGAAGATGCCCCTCACACCAGTTCATGCTCTTAATGTTTGTGCCATCCATAGGTCCGAAAAATTCTTGACCTGGTGCAGAGCAAAGGTGAGGAGGTGTCTGAGTTCTTCCTCTACGTACTACAACAACTCAAGGATGCTTATGTGGACCTCAGGCTGTGGCTATCAGAGATCGGCTTCTCCCCTTCCCAGCTCATTCAGAGCAAAACTATCATCAATACTGACCCAGGTAGGAGTCAGCCCAAGAGGAACTATAGCCTCTCATATGCCAGGACTCCTTCCATTTTGGAAAGAAGAGATGACTGCTGGCACCAAAGTGCAGTGTAGATGATTGCAACGGAACTGAGCACTCCAGGGAGCTTGTCCATTTTCTTTTGCTTGCTTTGGTTCTGGGGGATGGAACCCTGAGCCGTATGCATGCCAGGACAGTGCCTTACTGCTGTTATACACCCCCAGCCCTCTCATCTGATTTATTAGGAGCCCCAGGAATTGTGGAAGGCTTTTGTTCTGAGTGCTTGCTCGCTGACACTTTATTTTTTTTAAAGCTTGTACTAGGAGGGCTAAGATGTTGACACTCAGTGATAATGTATTTGCCTAGCACACATAGGCTCTGAACTCAGCTCCAATTCCCAAATAATAATAAACGAAAATACCTTTCCAGAAAACAACAAAACTGCCAGGTTTGATCCTAGGTAAAGTTCTTTGGTCTCTTGAGAGCCAGTTTGTATTTTCAAAGCGCTGCAGACTTTGTGAGTTGAATGGTTAGCTCCATAGTTTCTATGATACATCCAGCATGTGCTGAGGCCCTGTGATGGCTACTAAGGATGCAGTGATGAGCAGACGCAGAATGTAGTTGTCTTTCAGGAGTTCAGAGACTTTGGTAAGGTGAGCAGGACAGCAGCAGTGTAATCTGCAAGTGACCAGGGCAGAGTCTGCTCTGGGAGAAGAAGGTCTTCTCTCTGCTCTGGGACAGCTATTGAGAGCATCCCAGCAACAAGGACCCACACTTCAATTTTTAGAAGCCAGTTTGACCTGATGTTTTAGTTACTTTATATCTCTGTGACAAAATGTCCCAGAAAAGCAACTTTTTTTAAAAAGCAAAGCTTTGTTTTAGTGTCTCAGTCCATGGTTGGTTGGCTCCTGTACTGTGTGCTGGAATAGGACATGGCAGAGAACTGCTAACCCTCACCAGTAATGACTGATAATAAGGAGCCAGGGACAAGATACAGTGTTAAAAGGCCACTATGACCTGCCTCTTCCAACTAGACCCCACCTCCTAATTTCTGCTGCTTCCCTACAATCCCATTACATTATAAGACTATCAAGTGGATTGATCTTGAAGAGGTCAGAGCCTTCAAGAGTCCATTACCTCCCCAAAGACTGCAGATTGGCCCTGCCATTGGCCTTCAAGGCCATACCAGATTCAAGGCATTACAGTTTGGAAACAGAAGAAAGAGCTTTCCCGGAGAGTGAAGGTTTGTGAAGAAAAATGGTCAGTCAGCAGTGTCAAGGCTGAGTATGCTCTTGTAACCCCAAAGATGCCTTAGCCAGCACGCGCGCTCGCACATGTGTGTGTGTGTGTGTGTGTGTGTGTGTGTGTGTGTGTGTGTGTGTATTTTCAGGGATGTTTATTCCCATGGTGGGTATTTCTTTCAAAGGACTTCTCAGTTGGTTCCTTCAACCATAAGTAGCTTTAGAGAGTAAGTCACTCTACAGACAATTCGCCACACATACGTGTCAGCTTCCTATCATAGGATTTCATATCTAGGAAATGTCCAAAAAAGCACACCTGCAGTTGCCAGTGTCTGGAGCTGGGACAGAAGAGAACTGACTACGCATCTGCTTCAAAAACTTTGGGAGGGTAGTGAAGAGTTTTAGAATGAACTATAGTAGCGTTTGTTGAACTTTATAAATTTACTAAAAATTGATTGACTAGTATGTAATGCAATTTGTAAAATTTTGTAATATAAATTATTATGAGTTTTAGCCGAAATAAGTGATGAAGAATAGTTAGTATTAAAACTTTTTTTGGTGAGGGTTTGTGTTTGGGGGCAGGATCTATCCAGAATAGCCTTGATATCTCTGTCTCTCCCCAAGACAAAGTGACAAGGTTCCTCCGTGTAGCCCTAGCTGTCCTGAATCTCACTCTGTGGATGAGACATACATCTGAGTGCTGGGATTAAAGGCCTGTGGCTCCACTGCCTGGCAGCCTTGAATTCTTGATCCCCCTGCCTCAGCCTCCCAAGTACAGAGATTACAAGGGTGTGCCACCATACCCATCTCTTCTTAAAAATTTTGAACAATCATTTGGACTAAGTTCATGGGGAAAAAAGCTATAAATGAATCTAGAAGTGTGCAAATGGGTATCTGATTTTTGCTCATTGAATCATTTAAATTAAAAAACTATTTTAAAGGCGCATGTTTGGTGGTAAGTTCCATTTTTTGTTTGTTTGTTTTGCATTTGTTATTCAGGTTTGCTGGAAGCATGGTGATAAACAGGAACAGGTTATGGTGTCTCTGCCCACTGTGGCAGTTTGGGGCTCACCCTTGGGGCTTATAGTGAGCATCTGTGACTCAAGGTGTTCACTGGGGAGCCAGAGGGTTGTGCTGTTTTAGCTCAGCATATTTAGTTGTGATGTTTGAGGCCAGACACAGATCCTTAAATCAGATTAAAGTCCAGTCTTGTATTTTATAACCAAAAGTTTTGGCATACAGAACTAAAGAAAGGCTGGGGTAATTTCTCCCTGTCCATGACTTTCCGTGGGGACTGACTCAGCCATTCAAACACACACACACACACACACACACAGTCCACAGTCCTGTTGTGGGGCAGCAGAGCTGGCTGACCTGGCCCTCAAGTGTGAGTGGCTTATGGCTCTAGAGTTCAATGACAATATTGTGCGAAGAAACAAGGGCGACTTGTCTCAGAGGCTTGACCTGGAGGGGCCTGGAGCCCTCCAGTTGGCTAAATCTGAAGCAGAGCAGAGGGAGGGTACGGCCTGACTCGCCAATTCTGGGACACTGCTTCTTCGAGGTCCTGAGGGCTTCTGTTAAAAAAGTAAATCACTTGGCTCAGAGTCTGGGCTGTGGGTTTGTTAGCTTGTGTGCTTGCCTATCCGTTCCAAGATGCCCTGTTTAATGCCATCTACTCTTTATCCCCTCACCTGGTTGCTGGGAAACACTCTTCCCGCTCCAGTGAGCAGATACACCCAGCAGCTGCGACACCAACTGGGCCGCGACTCCAAGTTCATGATGTGCTATGCCCAAAAAGAGGACCTGCTGCTGGAGGAGACCTACATAGACACACTCATGGAGCTAGTAGGCTTCAACAACGAAAACCTGGGCAGCCTGGGCAGCCTGGACTGTCTGCTGGACCACAGCACAGGCATCCTCAACGAGCATGGTGAGACCATCTTTGTGTTTGGGGACGCCGGAGTGGGCAAGTCCATGCTGCTGCAGCGGCTGCAGAGCCTCTGGGCATCGGGCAGGCTGGCTTCGGCAGCCAAGTTCTTCTTCCATTTTCGTTGCCGAATGTTCAGCTGCTTCAAGGAGAGCGACACACTGAGTCTGCAGGACCTGCTCTTCAAGCACTTCTGCTACCCAGAGCAGGACCCCGAGGAGGTGTTCTCCTTCTTGCTGCGCTTTCCCCACACAGCGCTCTTCACTTTTGATGGTCTGGATGAGCTGCACTCGGACTTCGACCTGAGCCGCGTGCCGGACAGCTGCTGCCCCTGGGAGCCTGCGCACCCTCTGGTTCTACTGGCCAACCTCCTAAGCGGGAAGCTGCTCAAGGGTGCGGGCAAGCTACTCACTGCCCGTACAGGTGTGGAGGTCCCCCGCCAGCTTCTGCGCAAAAAGGTGCTGCTCCGGGGCTTCTCCCCCGGCCACCTGCGGGCCTATGCACGCAGGATGTTCCCTGAGCGCACAGCTCATGAGCATCTGCTGCAGCAGCTGGATGCCAACCCCAACCTCTGCAGCTTGTGTGCTGTGCCGCTCTTCTGCTGGATCATTTTCCGCTGCTTCCAGCATTTTCACACGGCCTTCGAGGGCTCCTCGCAGCTACCGGACTGCGCCGTGACCCTGACCGATGTCTTCCTGCTGGTCACAGAGGTGCATCTGAATAGGACACAGCCAAGCAGCCTGGTGCAGCGCAACACGCGCAGCCCGGCAGAGACACTGCGTGCAGGCTGGCGCACGCTGCACGCGCTGGGCCAGGTGGCGCACGGTGGCACCGACAGAAGCCTCTTTGTATTCGGCCAGGAGGAGGTGCAGGCTGCAAAGCTTCAGGAGGGGGATCTACAGCTAGGCTTCCTGCGGGCTCTGCCGGATTTGGGCCCTGAGCAGGGCCAGCAGTCCTATGAGTTTTTCCATCTCACGCTCCAGGCCTTCTTCACTGCCTTCTTCCTGGTGGCCGATGACAAAGTGGGCACTCGGGAGTTGTTAAGGTTCTTTCGAGAGTGGACGTCTCCCGGGGAGACACCAAACACATCCTGTTATCCATCATTCTTCTCCTTTCAGTGCCTGGGTGGCGGTACCCGGTTGGGCCCTGATCCTTTTAGGAACAAAGATCACTTCCAGTTCACCAACCTCTTTCTGTGTGGGCTGCTGGCCAAGGCCAGACAGAAACTCCTCCGACAGCTGGTGCCCAAGGCTATCCTAAGGAAGAAGCGCAAGGCTCTGTGGGCTCACCTGTTCGCCAGCCTGCGCTCCTACCTGAAGAGTCTGCCCCGGGTCCAGAGCGGAGGCTTTAGTCAGGTGCATGCCATGCCCACGTTCCTGTGGATGCTGCGCTGCATCTACGAGACACAGAGCCAGAAGGTGGGGCGCCTGGCCGCCAGAGGCATCAGTGCCGACTACCTCAAGCTGGCGTTCTGCAATGCTTGCTCTGCGGACTGCAGCGCCCTGTCTTTCGTCTTGCACCATTCCCACAGGCAGCTGGCCCTAGATCTGGACAACAACAACCTCAATGACTATGGCGTGCAGGAGCTTCAGCCTTGCTTCAGCCGCCTCACAGTTATCAGGTGAGGAGGACAGACAGACTTGGGGCCACGGGACTGGTTACATGGGTCAGGATTTTTGGTTTGCCTATTTCATAGGGACTCAACCCTTTGGTCTGGGGGTCAGGCCGGGGAGAAAAATGAGTCAGTCAGGTAACTGGCTCAGCTTCACTTGGGTGTTTTGTAACTGTATAATCTTGGGGAGCCGTGTGTGTGTGTGTGTGTGTGTGTGTGTGTGTGTGTGTGTGTGTGTTGTCCTAGCACGGCTAAGCCAAAAGCCAGGGTATATTGAAAGTGGGTGAAGTGCAATAGGGTTGTATCTCAGCTTAATGCTCTTTCCCCTATAAGGCAGGGGCCTCTATTGCCTTAGAACAGCATGGCCTATTTTTAGGTAAATAGGAAACAGAGACACAGAGAAGTTAGTGAATTGCTTGCTTCAGGCCTCACATCTGAGATGTGGTATGGCCAGAAAGGGAAGATCAGCCCTTGAAGCTTAATTTGAGGCTCAGATATGAGCAGTCTCTCACCTCTGTCTCCTGGGGTCTGGCGTTGCTCTGTGGAAAGCAGAGTAGGAAGAAACTATTCTCCACAGCAGCATGCTGGCTGCCTTGAGCCCGTTTTCCTGCTTGATGGTAAGAAAAAAAAAAGAGAAGCCTGGCTACTTCTCCTGCTAGCATTTCCTGTGTAAAACAAACCTTGTCAATCTCTTCCTGGACCTAATTCTGCCACAGTCTGGCTCATTCAGTTCTTCAGAGCAGTGGGGATCTGGAGCTCATTCTCAGGTCTGGGAACCAGAGTGAAAATCGTGTGTGGTATATGGAGCTGAAGGTGGCAGCGTAGAACCGAAAGCCATTATCTGGCCTTTGGGCTATAAGTCGGTTACTCTCCTTGGCAACCACCCAGCACTGCTCAGTGCCCATTCTGTAAGAGGGAACTCAGCAGCAAAGTGGTGTTGTAGAAAGTTTTCCCGGCCTGTTTGGGCCAGAAGTTTGGACCTAGCCCATGGCGGCTTTTGTCCCCCAAAGAAATGAATCAGACGCTTATATTAACTTCATAATATTCGGCCCATGTCTCATGCACATTACTAGCTAGCTCTTTCATCTTAATTCAGCCCATTTCTAGTAATCTACCTGCCACGTGTCCCGGCCTGTGGCTCACCTGGATTCCTTACATATCTCTTCTTCGGGGGTCGGATGAAGACTGGCTAATTCCACCCTCCTTCTATCTGTCTGTCCTCTGATCCTCTACCCACTTCTACGGTGCTCCACATAGGCCAAACCAGTTCCTTTATTTTCAGCATATAGAGCATATTCCCACCACAGAGTGGGATCCTGCCCCATCTGGTTGTTCTCCGTACCAGCAAAGGAAAGGGCAGCTTATAGGAAAGCAAGTCTCATGGACAACCAGATGGAAGTGCTCTGATTTCCCTGAGGGCATCAGGTGGCATCCATTGTAGTAAAGATTTCCCCGAAAACATCAAATCTTGGAAGCAAAGTCTAGGAGTAGACATTAGAGAATGACACTTTGTCTGACCGGAAACCAGGCTCTCTTTTATTTTACCTGCCTTCCACATCCTGACCCAATATGGCTGCCCAAAATAGCTGCAGACACTTACTAGTACTATAGCCAGAAGGACTCACAAGAAAGACATATTCTATTTCTTTTAATTTTTTTCTCCAATATTGGGGTTTGAACTGGAGGCATCAGACTTACCACACAAGCGCTCTACTACTGAATACTCCTAACAGTTTTTAAAAAGTTATTGGCAGTGATACAACTGGTAGGACTTAATTGTGTGTGCCAAGCTGGAAAAGAGGAGGGGAGGGAGGGGACTGCAGTATGGGGGGGAGTGCAGTGCTGGGGGG
>PVIH01020017.1:0-33688 GCA_004025045.1 Sigmodon hispidus | reverse complement strand
AGGCAAACACCAAGGCAAATAAATAAATAAAGTTTAAAAAAAAAAAAAAGAAGAAAAATTATTCTAGTAGACTCCAAGTTCTAAGCCTGCTCCTCCCCTACAGGCCGCCTGATCTTTGACAACCTGAAGAAATCCATTGCCTACACTCTGACCAGCAACATCCCTGAGATCACACCCTTCCTGCTCTTCATCATGGCCAACATCCCACTGCCCCTCGGCACCATTACCATCCTTTGCATTGACCTGGGCACAGACATGGTAGGCTGGGCTGCCACCTAGACCTGGGGTGAGGCCACGCTCACAGGCGTGCACTCTCTTCTTCCTCTCCACTCACACAGCCTGTCTCTTATCCATTTAGGTTCCTGCCATCTCTTTGGCCTACGAGGCTGCCGAGAGTGACATCATGAAGCGACAGCCCAGGAACCCACGCACAGACAAACTGGTCAACGAAAGACTCATCAGCATGGCCTATGGGCAGATTGGTGAGGGCTGGTGGATCTCAGGAGGTGCTAGCCCAGCATTGTGGGAGTGTCCCTGGTCTGAGGGCTCTGCATGAGGCTCTGCATTCCTGCCTCTACTTCAGGGGGTCACATGGGCAGAGTCATAGAGGGTGTGTCCAGGAAAGCAAAGTCCATGGGGCTGAAGCAGCCTAAGTTTGGAATTCTCTTAGGTGGTGTGTGTGTGTTTGGAATTCTCTTAGGTGGTGTGTGTGTGTGTGTGTGTGTGTGTGTGTGTGTGTGTGTGTGTGTCAAGCAACCCAGGCTGGCTTCCAGCTCACTATGTAGGCAAGAATAACTCTGAACTTCCGACCCTCCTGCCTCCACCTCCCAAGTGCTAGGATGAAAGGCATGTACCACCACACTCAATTATTTCCTGGCTGTGGATTAAACCCAAGGCCTCATTGCATGCCACGCAAGCAGGTACTCGGCCAGCTGTGCCATACCCCCAGCCCCTTTTCTTTTTCCTTTGCCTCTCCATCCTGAGTGCCCCTGGAATCACAGGCATCATCAGCATCATTATTGTTTTGGTTGTTTATTTTTGATACACAGTCTCATTATGTAGAGCAGAGATCACAGAGATCTTCACACATGACCACACCTGGTTATTTTTATTAATATTAAATCCAGGGCTTCCTCCATGGTAAGCAGGTATTTTACCATAGAACCATGCTGCTGGCCCTTCACTCACTGGCAGATTCTAGACAAGCACTCTCCCACACTTACATCCTCAGCCCTCTTACTTTTTATTTTGAGACAAAGCCTCACTAAGTTGGCCAAGCTGGCCTTGAGTTCATCCTGTAAACCAGCCAGACCCTGAGCCTATGTTCCAGCCTCCCAAATAGCTGGGATCACAGATTTGTGGTACTAGGTCTGGCTCGTCCAGGATATTTAGAATATTTGGGCAGCCTGTGGCTGGTAGCAATAGGCCTGGGGGTGTCATCTATCTGGATAGCCCCCTCACCAAGTCCATGACTAAGTAACCATCTTGGACCCAAGGCCTAGAGATGACATGACGTAAGCAAAATGACTGAGTAGCCCATAGACTATCAGACTTCTGTAATGGGTTTAAAGATCATTGGGGGGAGGGGTGCACTACCAGCTCCCACCTCACCCTCCCCTCGGCTCCTTCTCCCCCAGGGATGATCCAGGCTCTCGGTGGTTTCTTCTCTTACTTTGTCATCCTGGCGGAAAATGGCTTCTTGCCTGGTAACCTGGTGGGCATCCGGCTTAACTGGGATGATCGCACTGTCAATGACTTGGAAGACAGTTATGGGCAGCAATGGGTGAGTGAGGCTGAACATTAAGCCCCAGGACAGATCAACAGCTGGTCCAAGTCCCATGCTGGCCTCGCTGTCCTGAGAGCCACATCTAATTGCTCTCCCTGAACCCTCTACAAAGCCCCGCCCCGGCTTCCATTTCTCTGTCCATCCCGTCAAAGCCTGGCTGCTGTTTGTCCTTTGTGGATTTGTGGACAGCCACAGGGTCCTTGGTTCCTGGAAAACAATTAAGTCCCCTTAATTCCTAAAACACTTGCGTCTTCCTAAGCGTTCAGGAACTAAGGCCCTCGAAAACCCGTGCAGGGGGGCGGGGCAGTGAGGGAGTCTGGAGGTGTGGTCAAAGGATACGACTCCACCCCTGTGCATCTGGCTTCCACAGACGTACGAGCAGAGGAAGGTGGTAGAGTTCACATGTCACACCGCCTTCTTCGTGAGCATCGTGGTGGTCCAGTGGGCTGACTTGATCATCTGCAAGACCAGAAGGAACTCCGTCTTCCAGCAGGGCATGAAGTGAGGGCCTGAGGCTGCACCCCATCCCGGTCCTGCGTTCCTCTGAGCCTTGGCTCCACCTCTGTGTTCCCGCGGCTTCTCCGTTTCTTCTCTCCATCTTCCTCTTCTTCTCTTCTTTCTTTTCTTTTCTTTTTTTTTTTTTTTTTTTGGCTTGAGACAGTGCCCAAGCTAAACTCAAACTCATAACAATACTCCTGCCTCAGCCTCTCTCAGCTGCTGGGTGACCACACACCTATGCACCATGCCTGGCTGGCTTTCATCCGTCACTAATCCCTCTACCTCTCCCATTTGTTTCTCTGCCTGTATCTCTACCATCATGCGGCTGCTCTTCCCCCCCCCCCCCGTGTGCATATATGTCTTCATGCATCTTGCTTTATTTGCTTTTCTATTCACGTCTAGGAGTCTGTGGGGCGGGGAAGCCGGATGTGGGTGTTGTCCAGGTCTAGCCTTGTCTCCTCTGTGCCTCCAGGAATAAGATCTTGATCTTCGGCTTGTTTGAGGAGACGGCTCTTGCTGCTTTCCTATCCTACTGCCCAGGCATGGACGTGGCCCTTCGCATGTACCCACTCAAGTGAGTACCGCTTCCACACCCTCTACAGCCTCGGCCTTCAGTTTTTAGCTATTTCCCTGGTGCTTCTCTGGATGTCTCTGCTTAATCCTCCAGGGCCACTCGTGTTCCGATGGCTCCTGAAGTCTCCCCACTTCCCGAACGGTCCTCTGGAGGCCCCAGTCCCTATTCAGGATCCAGCTCCAAAGATCCTGGGAGACTCACCATCTGGGATCACCCCTCAATTCTCCTCTCCCCTTTTCTCTCTGCAGACCCAGCTGGTGGTTCTGTGCCTTCCCCTACAGTTTCCTCATCTTCGTCTATGATGAAATCCGCAAACTCATCCTGCGCAGGAACCCCGGAGGTGAGGGCTGCAGAGCCACCAGCACAGAAAGCCGGGAGAGGGGGCTTTTTTTTTTTTTTAACTTTATTTATGTATGTATGTATGTATGTATGTATGTATGTATGTATGTATGTATTTGCCTTGGTGTTTGCCTGGAACTGGAACTAACTACAGACAGTTGTTAGCTCCCATGTGGGTGCTGGGAATCGAACCCGGGTCCTCTAGAAGAGCAGCCGGTGCTCTTAACTGCTGAGCCATCTCTCCAGCCCCCGCAGAAGGCTTTTTATGTCCCTATCCCTTGTCTGTCCTGTTTTCTCACTTTGTCTTCTCTCATTCCAGGTTGGGTCGAAAAAGAAACCTACTATTGACCTCAACCCGCCAGGTCGCCCTGTCTTCCCTGGTCCCCAGCCCAGGACAGCCCTCTCCAGCACCCCCATTTTGTACTCTGGAGGAGGGGCCTTCTCTCCCCGCGGCCCCCCTCTCTCCTTGTGGTCCAGCCTCATCTCTCACATCTTGGTTACCTCCCACTCTTCCCTCTCTTCTCCTTCTGGCTGGCTTCTCCCCCCAAAACCCCGCCTCTCTTCTCCCTCCCTTTCCCGTGTCTCTCCCCGTCTCCCTGGCAACCCTGCCCCTCATTCCCTTCCTGGGCTCTTTTTTACTCCCCAAAGCCCTGTGCCCCTGGCTGATGCCATTGCCGGTTCTAATTCTGAACAATTATCAAATATATCAGTGGGGAGAGAGAAGCTGAGTGTGTGTTGTGCTTACCAGGTAGAGCCGGGGAAGGAGCGGAGCAATGCCATGTTGGGTGACTCACACGAGCCACCTCATGAGTTTAGGGGTGCCACAAAATCTTAGGCCATGCAGAGTCATGGATTTGGGATTCTCAGGAGTTAGAATTCTCAACCCAATGGGATTTCAGACAGGGAGTAGAAGAGTATGGGACTTGAATGGTAGACGGGGTCTTCTCCTTCGGAAAGGGGCCCTGAGGGAGGTCAGGGCCTGATGGTGGTGATAAGCACTAACTGATGCTCCATCTAGATAGTATCCATCAGTGTGAGGCACAGGGAAGAGGGGTAACTTGCTGATGACCACAGGGATATTGACAAAGGGCTTTGGACTGAGGCCATGCAAGCCCTAAGCCACCATGCTCATCTCTAACTGAGGTCAGCTTTCACACTTTCAACAAGTGCACAACAAGAACAAGAAATTTAGGGCTGGAGATATTCAGTGCTTCAGAATACTGGCTGCTCCCGCACAGGACCCAGGTTCGATTCCCGGCACTCACCTAGTGTGGCTCACAAACGATCTGCAACTCCGTTTCTAGGAAACGCAGTGCTCTCTCTGGCCTTCACTGGCACCAGGCACGCAAGTGGTGCATATATATGCATGCAAACAAAGTACACATATACATAAAATGTATTAAAACTAAGCTAGGCATGGTGGTCCACAGGTGAACCAACATGAGTCTGAAGTCAGCCTAGTAGAAGACAAAGAGCAGGTTTAGGCCAACTGAAGCTATGTAACAAGACCCTGTGTTGAAAAAATTGTGTATGTGGAGGTGTGCATCTGCAATCCCAGTACTGAATAGGCAGCCACGGGTGACCATTGCTCCTCCCTGCAGAGTGAGTGTTGCTGCTCACTGTCCAGCCAGCCAACATAGAAAAATCAGTGAGCTCTAAGTTTAGTAAGAAACCATGTCTTAACAAGATGTAAGGACACGAGAGATGGCTCAGAAGTTAAGAATACTGGCTGCATTTCCAGAGGGCCTGAGTTCAATTTCCAGCACAAACAGTGGCTCACAACAATCTGTGATGAGATCTGGTGCCCTCTTCTGGCGTTCAGGCATACATGCAGGCAGAACACTATACTGATTTAAAACACCTTCAATCCCAGCACTCAGGAGGTGGAGGCATGGGATCTCTGTGAGCTCTAGACCAGCCTGGTCTACACAGTCAATTTCAGGACAGCCAGGGCTGTTTGTTATACAGAGAAATCCTGTCTCAAGGTGGAGGGGAATGCACAGTCACTCAACATCAGCTTATGGCCACCACACACAAGATGGACACATATGCATATATAAACACATGTATGTGCACATACACATAAACATAATATATTGCGACTAGGGCATGGCTCAGCTAAAGGCTATTTGCCCCACTTGTGAAAAAAATCAAGGTCTCATCCCTATGATAAATAAATAAATACAACCTATATTTCAATCCTAAAATAAAGTAACCGCATAATCAAGGCAAAGTTACAGAACTTTTCCATCCACCAGGGAAACTTCTCCTTGTCTTTACCTGCTGGCTCTCTCCCATGACAATTGCTGGTATTAATCTGTCATGATAACTTGTCTGTTTTATTTTTTCTTGTTTTGCTATACTGAGGTTGAAACAGGTCCTTGCACATACATGTCAGGGGCTCTACCACTGGCCACATCCCCAGCCCCTCACTGGGGGATTCTAGGCAGGGGGTCTACCACTGAGCCATACCCCAGCCCCTCACTGGGGGATTCTAGGCAGGGGCTCTACCACTGAGCCACACCCCAGCCCCTCACTGAGGGATTCTAGGCAGGGAATCTACCACTGATCCACACCCCAGCCCCTCACTGGGGGATTCTAGGCAGGTGTGTCTTTGTGTGTGTGTGTGTGTGTGTGTGTGTGTAAATATTTATTTCTATTTTTTATGTGAATTGGTATTTTGCCTGCATGTATAACTGTGTAAGGGTGTCAGATCTTGGAATTACAGACAATTATTAGCTGCCATATAGATGCTGGGAATCAAACTCAGATCCTCTGGAAGAACAGTCATTGCTCTTAACCGCTGAACCATCTCTCCAGCCTCATGTGTCTGTTCTTGAACTTCATACAAATAAAATCATACAGGCTATCCTTTCATGCTTATGGCTCTCCTACATCTATGAGCATCTCCATGACGTCACATGCATCATTACTGGCTCTATTCATGGTGTGATTCTAACATATGTCTTTAAATTGGGACCATATTGATCCAAATTTGAATTGTGTTTATGTTGGGGTTGCTGGGAATGGGAAGAAACAGCCAGGCATCTGTTTATTATTTATCCATTTTGTTTGCTTGTTTGTGTTTGTCTGGGGCAGGGTTCAGACTGGCCTATTTTTTGCTTTTGGGGTTTGTGTTCCTGAGTTTTTTTGTTTTTTAGAAACAGTGTTATTCTTTGTAGCCCTGGGTATCCTAGAACTTGCCCTGCAGACCAGGCTGGCCTGGAACTCACATAGGTCTGCTTGCATCTGCCCCTTGAGTGCTAAGATGGAAGGCATGTGTCACCACAGCTAGGCATGGTTTTTAGGATTTAATTTTTACTTATTTTTCAATAGAGTTTTGCTATGTAGACTAGACTGGCCTCATATTTACACCTGTGCCAAGGCTTCCCAAATGTTAGATTTATAGAGATGTCCCACCACACATACTTCTCAGTAAGTTTCAGGCTGTTTAATGGAAACTTCCAAAGCCTATCTCTAAAGCATGAATTGGGCATTTTGCATCTCACAGAGTAGGAAAAAGTCCATCTATTCCACATCCCTGCCACTAGATGGCAGTGGCGATCATTTTAATTTTAGCCATTCTGATTGGGCGTTAAACTTCTTCCTGAAGTTTACCAACCCAGTGTGTCAGTTGAAGGAGGGCACCAGGGCTTCATTTAACCTCACAGTGCAGGAATCTAGGTGGCAAGGATGTTGTGGTCCCATGAATGAGTGTGTACAAATGCCAATACACAAGACAGCCAGTTGATGCTGAATGTGGTAGAGTATGCATGCCTTTAACCCCAGTTTTCCATAATCCCAGTTTCCCAGAAGAGGTAGCTAGATTTGAGGCCAGCCTGGGGCTACATAGTTAAAAAGGGGGAGGTAGGTATCTCATCAGGTAACAATGTAATGTGAACCCTAATTGCTTTTAATAATAAAAACCCAGAGCCAGGGGGCTGGAGAGATGGCTCAGCGGTTAAGAGCACCATCTGCTCTTCCAGAGGACCAGGGTTCGATTCCCAGCACCCACATGGCAGCTAACAACTGTCTGTAGTTCCAGTTCCAGGCAAACACCAAGGCAAATAAATAAATAAATAATAAATAAATAAAGTTAAAAAAAAAAACCCAGAGTCAGATATTGGGGTGAATGCTGAAAGATCAGAGACAAAGGAGCAAGCTACATCCCGCTCTTACCTCTATGGTTTCTCAGACCGAAGGAAGGTGAGCTCCTGTCTCCTCCAGCCTTATATTCCTCTCTGCCCAGCCATATCACTTCCTGTTTCCACCACCCTAGCGCTGGGATTAAAGTCATGTGCTACCCAAGTACTGGGATCAAAGGCATGAGATGCTAAGTACCACTCAGATTAAAGACCTGAGCCTCCACTGTCTGGCTGTTTGTCTTTTAGACTGTATCAATCTGTGTAGCTCAGGGTGGCCTTGAACTCCTGACCTTCCTGATTCCTCCACACAAGGGCTGGGACTTAAGGTGTATGTCACCATTACCTGGCCTCTATGGTTAGCTAGTGGCTAGCTCTGTCCTTAGATCAGAGCTAGCCACTAGCTAACCATAAACGCCAGCTTTATTTTTAGAGCACAAATAAAACATCACCATGTAACAGTGCTTACCTCAGGCCTATCAGAACACACAGTGGAAGGAGAAAACCAACTCCAGAAAGCCGTCCTCTGACTTCCATACATGCTGTGCGTGCAAACACACACACATACACACCACACACACTCACACATGTATGCACGCACATACACACACATTCGCACATACACATATATGCATGCATACGTGCATACACACACACACACACACGCACACACACACATGCACACATGCACACACTGATGATAAATAACATAAAGGTTTTAAAATGATCAAGTGCTTGGAATATGGCTCAGGTGGTTATACTACTTGTCTACAAAAGCCCTGGGTTTGACCCAAGCCCCATATAAATCTGGTGTAGTGCCACACATCTGTGATCCTACAGCATTCATGAGCTGGAGGCAAAAACATCAAAGGTTCAAGGTCATGCTATCCTAGGCTGATGAAGGTTGTTGGTTGTTTTTGCTCTTTTGGGGGGCCTGTCATCCAGCTCTCACATAAATCCCATATGGAGGCTTATTCTAGATTGTAAATGCCCGGCCTTAGCTTGGCTTGTTGTTAGCCAGCTTTCCTTCAATTATCCTGTTTATCGTTTGCCTCTGGACTTTTTCCTTTTCTTACATCTGTAATCTTACTTTGACTCTTATTCTGTGGCTGGCTTTGTAGCTGGGTGGCTGCTCCTGATGTCCTCCTCCTTCTCTGGCTACTTCTGCCCTTCCCCCCCCCCCAATCTCTCTTTCCTTTATCCTTTTTCCTGGCTTGCTATTGGCCAGTCAGATCTTTATTAGACCATCAGGTGTTTTAGACAGGCACAGTAACACAGCTTCACAGAGTTAAACAAATGCAACATAAACAAAGATAACACTCCTTAAAATAAAAAGTAAGAAAAGAGAAAAACAAAGAAAAGCTGGACATCTTCTACTGGTGCACACTTGTAATCCCAGCACTTGGGAGGCAGAGGGAGGAGGGTCAAGATTTCAAGGTTATCCTTGGAGTCCTATGCACTTTGACCTCTGGCCAGCTCAGGACAAAATGGTCTGGGAGGGATTCCATGGTCCAAGACCTCTTTTGGGACTCCCACAAATTCTGTTTCATTTATCTAGTGCCAGGAGGGAATATCTGCTTAGACAGATGGGTACAGCAGAGGACAGAAAGGGAAGGAGTCTCTGAAAGATCTTGCAGCCCACATTGTGAGCCAGGTCTCGGGTTTGTACTAATATCTTACCGGCTTCCCAGTGCCACTTGCTCTGGGAACTCAAGAGGCAGAAGAAGTGAGCACTGGAGAGAGCTCAGAGCCCCATATGACTCCCACAATCTTCTCAGATGGCCATCATCTCCCACAAGTTAGAACCTATCTCCCACAGGCCCCCTCTCTCAGGAACCGGATTACTTCCCATCCTCATCACATCTCCACCTCAGGATTCTTTCTTCCATCACCTGCTAGGGCTCCTTTCCCAACTGCTCTGGTGTCTCGAGACCCATCTTTTTAAAAAAAAAAAAAAAAATCCTTATCTGAGGCTCTTGTATTCCCCCACTTCACTTGGAACTTTTTGCAACACCCTTGCCTCAGGATCGGCTCCGCTGACAGCCCGGCCTCCCCTAGCTCTCTTTTTACCTATAAAAAGACACACACTAACACAATGGATACAAAAATGGAAGCCATCCTTCTGCTGCATATAAGAAACACACCTCAACCTTAAAGACAGACACAGGCTCAGAGTAAAGGGCTGGGAAAAGATTTTCCAAGCAAATGGCTCTAAGAAACAAGCTGGGGTTGTCATCTTAATATTGAACAAAGTAGACTTCAAACTAAAATCAATTAAAGAAGACCAGGATGGTCACTACTTATTCATCACAGGAAAAATTGGTCAAGATGAGATTTCAGTCCTGAATATTTATGCCCCTAATATAAGGGCACCTATCTATGTAAAAGAAACAATACTAAAGCTCAAATCTCACATCAACTTTCACACCCTAATAGTGGGAGACTTCAATACCCCACTTTCACCCTTGGATAGGTCAACCAGACAGAGACTCAACAGAGAAATAAAGAGTCTAACAGAGGTTATGATGCAAATGCATTTAATAGATATTTACAGAAGCTTCCACCCAAACGCAAAGGAATATACATATTTCTCAGCACCACATGGAACTTTCTTTAAAATTGACCATATAATTGGTCATAAAGCAAATATCAATAAATACAAAAAAATGGAAATAGTCCCTTGTATCATATCAGACCACCAGGGCCTAAAGTTAGAGTTCAACAATATCAAAAATCACAGGGGCTGGAGAGATGGCTCAGCGGTTGAGAGCACCGTCTGCTCTTCCAGAGGACCCGGGTTCGATTCCCAGCACCCACATGGCAGCTAACAACTGTCTGTGGTTCCACTTCCAGGCAAACACCAAGGCAAATAAATAAATAAATAAAGTTTTAAAAAAAAAAAAAAAAAAAAATCACAGAAAGCCTACCAACTCATGGAAACTAAATATCACTCAGCTGAACCACCTCTGGGTCAAGGAAGAAATTAAGAAAGATATCAAAGACTTCCTAGAACTTAACAAAAATGAATTCACAATGTACCCAAACTTGTGGGACACAATGAAGGCAGTCTTGAGAGGAAAATTTATAGCGCTAGATGCCTATGTGAAAAACCTAGAAAAATCCCACACTAGAGAACTAACAGAACAACTGAAAGCCTTAGAACAATTAGAAGCGAACTCACCTAGAAGGAGTAGGCAGCTTAGAGCTGAAATCAATACAATTGAAACAAAAAGAACAATAGAAAGAATCAATGATTCTAAGAGCTGGTTCTTTGAGAAAGTCAACAAGTTAGATAAACTCTTATCCAAACTAACCAAAAAGCAGAGAGAGAGTATCCAAATCAACAAAATTAGAAACTAAAAGGGAGACATAACAACAAACCCCCAGGAAATCCAAAGAATTATCAGATCATACTTTGAAAATCTATACTCCACAAAAATGGAAAACCTAGAAAAAAATGGACAGCTTTTTGGACGGGTACCATTTACCAAAATTAAATCAAGATCAGATTAAATACCTAAACAGACCTATAACCCTAAAGGAAATTGAAGCTCTCATTAAAAGTCTCCCAAGTCAAAAAAAAGCCCAGGTCTGAATGATTTCAGTGCAGAATTCTACCAGACGTTCAAAGATGAACTATTACCAATACTCCTCAAACTATTTCACACAGTAGAAACTGAAGAAATATTGCCAAACTCTTTTTTTTTTTAACTTTATTTATTTGCCTTGGTGTTTGCCTGGAACTGGAACTACAGACAGTTGTTAGCTGCCATGTGGGTTCTGGGAATTGAACCCGGGTCCTCTAGAAGAGCAGACGGTGCTCTTAACCACTGAGCCATCTCTCCAGCCCCACCAAACTCTTTTTATGAGGCCATAATTACCCTGAGACCCAAGCCACTCAAAGATACAACAAAGAAGGAGAATTACAGACCAATTTCCCTCATGAATATTGATGCTAAAATTCTCAACAAAATTCTGGCAAACTGTATACAACAACATATAAAAATACCATCCACCATGATCAAGTAGGCTTCATCCCAGAAATGCAGGGATGGTTCAACATACAAAAAATCGTAAATGTCATCCATCATATAAACAAACTGAAGGAAAAAAGCCACATGATCATATTCTTAGACGCTGAAAAAGCCTTTGACAAAATCCAACATTCCTTTATGATAAAAGTCCTGGAGAGATCAGGAATAAATGGAAAATATCTAAATATAATAAAGGAGATTTACAAGAAGCCGACAACCAACATCAAACTTAATGGAGAAAAACTCAAAGCAATCTCACTAATATCAGGAACTAGACAAGGATGTCTTCTCTCCTTATCTATTCAATATAGTTCTCAAAGTTTTAGCTAAAACAATAAGAGAACAAAAGGAGATTAAGAGGATATAAATTGGAAAAGAAGAAGTGAAACTATCTCTATTTGTGGATGATATGATTGTATACATAAGTGACCCACAAAATTCTACCAGGGAACTTCTACAGCTGATAAACACCTTCAGCAATGTAGCAGGTACAAGATTAACTCAAAAAAATCAGTAGCCCTTCTATACACTAAAGATAAAAGGCTGAAAAAGAAATAAGGGAAACATCACCATTTATAATAGCTGCAAATAGCATTAAATACCTTGGTATAACTATAACCAAAGAAGTAACAGATCTGTTTGACAAAAACTTTAAATCACTGAAGAAAGAAATTGAAGAGGATATCAGAAAATGGAAAGCTCTCCCATGTTCCTGGGTAGGTTGGATCAACATAGTAAAGAAATTGAAGAGGATATCAGAAAATGGAAAGATCTCCCATGTTCTTGGATAGGTTGGATCAACATAGTAAAGAAATTGAAGAGAGCTCATAGAAACCAGGCAGAACAGAAGCACTGGGAGCAAGGCTGAGGAAGTTGCAAGGCAGCTGGGTGAGAACTGACTGTGGTGCTTCCTCTCTCTGATATTTCAGCTTTCCTCTGGGAAAAAAAAAAAGCTGGTGGGTAGTAGTAGCACATGCCTTTAATCCCAGTACTCAAGGCAGAGATAGGTGAATCTCTGTGAGTTCAAGGCCAGCCAGGTCTACAGAGTGAGTTCCAAGATATCCAGGGCTATGTAGAAAGACCCTATCTTGAAAAAATAAATAAATAAAACAATTTTTTAAATGAAAATCTAAAAACGAAGGTTTGGAGAGATAGCTCAATAGTTAAGAGTGTGCTTTCTCTTCCAGAGGACTAGAGTACAGTTTCCAGAACATGTTTTGAAGAACTCATAATTGTAACTTCAGTTCCAGGGGCTATAATACTCTCTCCTTGGCCTCCTCAGTCACTGCTATCCAGTACACACACAAGCACATTTTTTAATATATTTATTTATTATGTATACACTATACAGAAGAGGGCACCAGATGTCATCATAGATGGTTGTGAGCCACCATGTGGTTGCTGGGAATTGAACTCAGGACCTCTGGAAGAACAGCCAGTGCTCTTAACCTCTGAGCCATCTCTCCAGCCCCCACAAACACATTTTTTAAATAAAACTTTTAAGTATGTTTATATGTGTGTGGTTAAGTACACGAGTATGTTTGATCGACTAGAGCTGGATATATCCTTGACTTGCCCAATCAGAATCAGAGTATCTGAAGCTGCGGAAAATGTTTTATTAAGCCCTTTGGAGTCAGGCTGACAGATCTACATAGCCCACGAAATCATACAGAATCCCTGTTCCTGATATTCGAACTCCCATAAAAATTCTCCATCCTGACAGCCTACCTGCTGGACTCCACGCTCTGAAACTACAGTTCCCACAATGCCTAGAGGCTCCCGCTGCGCTCCTAGCATACATCTCCCAGGGTATCTTGCGAGCCAGACCGGCCTCTTGCAGCCGCGTGGACTACAACTTCCACAATGCTCAGAGGCGCAACTACCGCCCCCTAGAGCTCCAAGTGGCGCCACGTCCAGAGGATCCGGACTCGGGTGGGGCCGGCTTGGTGCTGCGGTGCTCGGGGCTGTTTACAGCGGTTCTAAGCACTGCAGTGCAGACATGGCGTCTCAGAAGGACCAGCAGAAGGATGCGGAGGTGGAAGGACTGAGCGCCACGTGAGCAAGCAGGGTGTAACCCCCAGACCCGAGATGCAGGAGCTCCGGCCCCCAGACATAGAGCTCTTCTTTTTCAGAGATGTATCCTCAGCCCTTCATCCCTGGGAGGGAGGGACTCAGTACAGTTTAGGAGTTCAAGGTCATCCTTGGGACTGTGTGTGCTGGGATCTGGGGTCTGGGTCCCCGTTCCTGCATGCAGCTGATCTGCCCCGCCCTTCAGGACCCTGCTGCCCAAGCTGATTCCCTCCGGCGCAGGCCGAGAATGGCTCGAGCGACGCCGCGCGACCATCCGGCCTTGGGGCACCTTCGTGGACCAGCAGCGTTTCTCGCGACCTCGCAACTTGGGCGAGCTTTGCCAGCGCCTGGTCCGCAACGTGGAGTATTACCAAAGCAACTACGTGTTTGTGTTTCTGGGCCTCATCCTTTACTGCGTGTGAGTGTCTCCGCAGCCCTGCCCTGGACAGTCAGAACCCGCCCCCAGGAGTTAGCTTTGCCACCCCTTGTTACCAGTGGAGCAGGTCTGTGTTCCTGAATCCACACAACCAGGACATAGCATGACCGACCACTTGTGATGTCCAAGGCCCACTGGCTCAACTTCAGATGCCTGACTTCTGTCTCCCCCACATTCTTTCAGGGTGACATCCCCCATGCTGCTGGTGGCTCTGGCTGTCTTCTTTGGCGCTTGTTACATTCTCTATCTGCGCACATTGCAGTCAAAGCTTGTGCTTTTTGGTGAGAATTCCCCTGCCCAAATGTATCTCCAGGACTCTGATCATGGTCTCATAGAATGCATACCCCCAAATATTTGGGACTTAGTCGGCGCTGCTGAAATGTACACTAGAGTCATCAAAGGCTCAGGTGCTCTCCTCCAGTCTCAGCTCCCCAAACTCAGAAAGACACCCCTCCACCAACCCTTGTCTCCTGTAAAATGACTCAATCTTCAAATCCTCCCAATTCCTACCGAACCCCTGCAGAAAGCATCAGCTGCAGGTACCCACACTGGACACCAGGTGGCGACCTTGAGGCACACCTGCCTTCCCATGCCTTCATCCTCTGGGCCTGAAGTGGAAGATACTGGGTATTTTCAGAGGAGAAAACTGAAACTTGTACTTCTGGTGGCCCCAGACTGGTACTAGGAACCACTGAGAAGACAAGTGTCAGGATAGACCTACTGAGGGAAAAATCCCAGGTTTGCCAAGGATACCTAAGACAAGGTCTTTCGGGGCCCAGCAAGTTAGTACTAGACAGGACCTGGGCAGAGTAGCGCCTTAAGCACACAAAAAACTTGGCCTTGGCAGATGGTAATCCCAGATGGTAGGGCATACACAATTTCCAGATGAAGAGAGCCTTAAAATGCCTACATATACACATACATCATACACACACACACACACACACACACACACACACACATACATATATATGTATTGAGATAGGGTCTCATTGTGTAGCCTTAGCCTGCCAGGAACTCACTATGTAAACCAGGCTAGCCTCCAACTCAGATTCCTCCTGAATGCTAGAATAAAGGAGTGTGCCCTAGCCTTACAAAATTTGCTAGGCAGCTAGAAGGCCGGCCCTCTGGAATAGCAGCAAATACTCTTCACTGCTGGGTCGTCTCTCCAACCCCCACAAACCAAATTCTTGTGAAACACATCAAAAGGCCAAAAGTTTCGGCTCATGCCTATAATCCCAGCATTTCAGGGGTGGGGGATGGCTGAAGCTGAACTCTTGTATACATATGCCCACACCTATAATCCCAGCATTTCAGGGGTGGGGGATGGCTGAAGCTGAACTCTTGTATACATATGCCCACACCTATAATCCCAGCATTTCAGGGGTGGGGGATGGCTGAAGCTGAACTCTTGTATACATATGCCCACACCTATAATCCCAGCATTTCAGGGGTGGGGGGGTGGCTGAAGCTGAACTCTTGTATACATATGCCCACACCTATAATCCCAGCATTTCAGGGGTGGGGGATGGCTGAAGCTGAACTCTTGTATACATATGCCCACACAGGGCACCTTCACATCATTCAAAATAATAGATAAAATCTTTTTTAAAAATTTAAAAAGAGGACAAAAATTCTTAAGTCAAACCTGACAATGAGGCCACCAACCTGAGACTCCTGGTAACCAGGCTGGAACATGAGGGTAGCCTAGTCTGAGAGAGAAGTGGCCTGGGGGCATCTCAGGAAGGAAGGGAAGTGGTTATATTCAGGAGGGCAAAGGCATTTTGGGGAAGCAGGGTAGGGCCAGACATGGGAGGCCATGTGCTGTTATATAGACGGTCACTAGATTGATGGAGGGTGGCTCTGGTTACCTCTGGGAAAGGGTCACAGGAACTGCCCAATGCCATCTGTCCCCAGGCCGAGAGGTGAGCCCAGCGCATCAGTACGCCCTGGCTGGCGGGGTCTCTTTCCCTTTCTTCTGGCTGGCAGGTGCTGGTTCCGCCGTCTTCTGGGTCCTGGGTGAGTAAAGGGTCTGGGTATGGAGAGGTTGGGGGTCAGGTGAGAACATATCCTGAACTACCCATGGTCCTACAGGAGCTACTCTGGTGGTCATCGGCTCCCATGCTGCCCTCCACCAGATGGAGCCCACAGATGGAGAAGAATTGCAGATGGAGCCGGTGTAGAGTGTCAAGACCTGCCTGCCAAGCTGGCTGCTCTGTCTGTCCGTCCTTGTCCTGCCTGGCCTTGCCACTTGGTTCACAGCCTCCACCTCAGGCCTCAAGTCCAGGGAGAGGCTTTGTCTTTAGAAATAAAATTGTTACAGTTGCTACTTGGCAGATACCTCTCTGGCATTTTTTTTCTAAGTAAGAAAGGGGGTTTCTGAAAAAGTGCGCTGGAGATGTTCATTTACCAGCACCCATATGGCAGCTTACACCTGTCTGTAACTCCAGCTGCAGGGCATCCAATATCATCTCTGGTCTTCTCAGGTGCTTTCACTACACACACACACACACACACACACACACAATTTAAAATAATGAAAATTAGCTGAGTAGTGATGCACACCTTTAATCCCAGCACTAAGGAGGCAGAGGCAAGCAGATCCCTGAGTTTGAGGTCAGCCTGGTCTTCAACAGAGCAAGTCCCAGGACAGCCCTGACTGTTACACAGAGAAACTCTGTCTTATAAAATAAAAATAATAAAGGTTTTCAGGTGTGGTAGTACATACCATTAGTCCCAGCCCTAGAAAGGCAGAGGTTAGTGCATCTTTGTGAGTTCAAGGCCAGTCTGGTCTATATCCGCATGACCACTTCAAGCCTGGCCAGAGCTACATAGTGAGACTGTTGGTCAGGGAAGACCTCCCAGAGAGGGTAAGTGAACCTGGATGGTGAAGAAACAGCTGCTGATGCTTTAATGAGGAATGTTCTGGGCATGAGGAGCAGGACTAGGGCCTGAGGTATAGCTGCAGTTGGTGAGCGACCAACTGGGAGAGCTTGGGTGAGCAAGGTTGGGGCTGTAGGAGGCGGCTTTGATTTTATTCTGAGTTAGTAATTGTTTGGTTTTTGAGACAGGTTTCAGGTAGCCCAGGTTGGCCTCAAACTCACTATGTAGCCAAGGCTAGCCTTGATCTCCTGGTCTTCCTGCCTCTACCTCCCAGGTGTTGGAACTACCATGCCACGACGCCTGCTGCATACAGCGCTAGACAAGCATGCTACCAGTTAAGCTAGCCCCTGCCCTGAGGTTGGCTTTTTAACAGAACTGCAGATTTGGAGCTGGAGAGATGGCTCAGAGGTTAAGAGCACTGGCTGCTCTTCCAGAGGTCCTGAGTTCAAGTCCCAGCAACCACATGGTGGCTCACAACCATCTATAATGACATCTGGTGCCCTCTTCTATGTACTGTATACATAATAAATTTTTTAAAGAAGAAAAAGAAGTGCAGATTTAGGTATACAGGAACCCTGATGGCGGAGACTCAGGCTTGGTCAGGGAGGCACAGAGTCACGGGCAAAAGGGTGCCTAGAGTGTCTGAGAAACTACTCTTGACTGGGCTGGCTTGGAGCTTCTCTGAGGTGATGGGGACATTTCTGGGTGCTCCAAGGGACATAGGTAGGCAGAAGAAGGGCTGGGAATGAGGTCTCCAAGGCTTTCCAGTACTCACATTCTTCCCACCCCCTTGTGTCTTCGATGGACCTCATTTCTAGGCCCTTCATTCATCAGTGATTATCAAGGGCTCCTGAAGCACCCAGCCTTGCTCTGGAATTCTGCCTCAGGCATGCAAGCCACCAGCTCAGCTTGACAACTGTGTGCCTGAAGCAAGGCTGCTATGAACCACTTCACACTAAATGGAAAACAGAGGGCTGGGGCGGTGTTCTGTTTGGCAGCTAAGAGCAACCTGCTCTTCCAGAGAGCATGAGCCTAAGTCCAAGCACCCGCTTTGGCCTATTTAAAACTGCTTGTAACTCCAACTCCAAGAGATGTGACATTCTCTTCTGGCTTCCCTGGGTACCTACATGTACATGTGTGCACACACAAGACTGAGAAACATGAACTCTGAATGAAAAACAGACTTCAGAGACTCCATATGAAGGAAGTGTACAGTAATCATCAGTCATGTTTACATTTTTGTTAGGCAGACGCAAACAGATCTCTGTAAATTTGAAGCCACCCTGGTCTACATAGCTCCAGGTCAGCTGGGACTATATATTTATATTCATATCTATACACATATGAAAAGAGGAAGGAACAGGGGGCTGGAGAGATGGCTCAGCGGTTAAGAGCACCGTCTGCTCTTCCAGAGGACCCGGGTTCGATTCCCAGCACCCACATGGCAGCTAACAACTGTCTGTGGTTCCGGTTCCAGGCAAACACCAAGGCAAATAAATAAATAAATAAAGTTTAAAAAAATGTATCTAACTTTATTAAAAAAAAGAAAAGAAAAGAGGAAGGAACACAGGCTGGCCTTCGGACTTCTGATCCTCTTATCTCTTGCTTGTAGGATGGATAACAGTCTTGTGACACCATGCATGGTTTCTGTCATGCTGGGGGAATTGAACCCACGGCTTTATACATACCGGATGAGCAGTCTACCCACTAGAGTATAGTCAGCATTTTAATATTTACCATTTTGTTCATTTTTTTGTGACAGGGTCTCATTGTATAGCTCAGGCTAGCCCAGAAAACACTGTGTATCTCAGGCTGGCCTCAGATTAGTGACAGTCCTATGCTTTAGAGCCCCCCCCCCAGATGTTAGGATTACAAGCAGGAGCTGCCACTCCAGGTCTTTGATAATGTATATTGAAAAGACTCTATTTGAGTAAAATTGTTCATTTGGCTTCATGCGTGTGTGTTCTATGTGTATGTGAGAACACAAACACGTGTGCGTGCCTATGGAAACCAGAGGTCAAGAGGCTTTTCCTGTGGCTCTAGGATTTATATTTCCTTTAATATTTTATTTATTTTTGTTTAATGTGCATTGGTATTTTACCTACATGTATGTCTGTGTGGAGGTATCGAGTCATATGGAGCTGGAATTTCTTTTTTTTTTTTTAACTTTATTTATTTGGTGTTTTGCCTGGAACTGGAACTACAGACAGTTGTTAGCTGCCATGTGGATGCTGGAAATTGAACCTGGGTCCTCTGGAAGAGCAGACGGTGCTCTTAACCGCTGAGCCATCTCTCCAGCCCCGGAGCTGGAATTTCTAGAGTTACAGACAGTTGTTAGCTGCTATATGGGTGCTGAGATTTGAACTCAGGACCTCTGGAAGAGCAGGCAGCTCTTAACCACTGAGCCATCTCTCCAGCCCATGGCTTTGTTTTTTTAAAGATTTATTTATTTATTATATATACAGTATACAGAGAGAGTACCAGATCTCATCATAGATGGTTGAGCCACCATGTGGTTGCTGGGAATTGAACTCAGGACCTCTGGAAGAACAGTCAGTGCTCTTAACCTCTGAGCCATCTCTCCAGCCCCTTAGCTTTGTTTTTTGAAACGTGGTATTTCTTTGTACCCTTCAGCTCACTTCCAGTCTTTGCCTCTCCAATGCCAGAATTACAGACTCTGCCTGCAGACTTGGCTTTTTACATAGCTGCTGGGGATCGGAACTCAGGTCCTGATGCTTATGCTGCAGTCACTTGGCTGTCTGAGCCATCTCTCCAGATTTCACTTTTTTTTTCTTTTTTTCTTTTTTTCTTTTTTTTTTTTTTTTAGACTGGATCTTTTTATATAACTCTGATTGTCCTGGAATTCACAGAGATCCTCCTGCCCCTGCCTCCCAAGAGCTGGGGTTAAAGGTATGTGTGCCCCTCCCCCGACTCCCAACTTCAAAAAATTCACTTCTTAAAAACATTAAGGACTTCAGCCAGGCAGCGGTGGTGCATCCCTTTAATCCGAGCTCTCGGGAGGCAGAAGCAGGTGAATCTCTGTGAGTTCAAAGCCAGCCTGGTCTACAGGTTGAGTTATGGAACAGCCAGGACTACACAGAGAAACGCTGTCTCAAAAAAACAAACAAAACCAGCAACAGCAATAAAAAGAGATGGTTCAGTGCCAGAGGACCCAGATTTAATTCCTAGCAGCTCACAACTGTCTGTAATTCCATTCCCAGGGTATCTGTCATCCTCTTCTGGATTCCACAAACACCAGGCAAAAACACCCACACACATAAGTCAAACTTAACAACAAAATTTTGAGGCTGGCCTGGGCTAAATATGAAGTCCCTGTCTCAAGAAAATAAGTAAATAGATATATAATATCTTTAAAATGTGACTGAAGAGCTGAGCCATGGTGGCACATGCCTTTAATCCCAGCAGAGGCAGCAGGTCTCTGAGTTCCAGGCCAGCCTGGTCTACAGAACCAGTTTCAGGATAGACAGGGCTATGCAAAGGAACTCTGTCTCAAAGAAACAGAAAACAAAAAAATGTGACTGAAAAGAATGGAAAAGTCACATGTGAGAATCTAGGCTTGGTTGGGCACATCTTTAATCCCAGCACTCAGGAGGCACCTTGTGAGTTCAAGGTCAGCCAGGGCTACACAGAGAAACTGCCTTGAAGGGGGAAAAAAATCTGGCCCACAGAGAAGACAAGGACTCTAAACAAAACAAAAAATTAAAATGAAGCCCCAAGAGACTCAGTGTAGCTCAGCACAGAATGCTGGGGGGGTAGGGGGACAGGGCTCTGTGATCTCAAGTTTCAGCATCTAACCAACCAAGCCTTGGGGTCTTGTGGGGTCCCGTGGGAGCTGGGATACAGGGCATAAGATCAGGAAAACAAATCTTAGCCAGAAAAGATAAGAGATGTGGAGTAGGGCTGGAGAGATGGCTCAGCGGTTAAGAGCACCGTCTGCTCTTCCAGAGGACCCGGGTTCAATTCCCAGCACCCACATGGCAGCTAACAACTGTCTGTAGTTCCAGTTCCAGGCAAACACCAAGGCAAATAAATAAATAAATAAATAAAGTTTAAAAAAAAAAAAAAAAAAAGAGATGTGGAGTAAAAAGAGAGATAAGGTGCTGTGTGAGAGATGACCGGGAGGGACCAGGCGAGGATGATCCTATAACTGAGCTTCCGAGGCTGCTGTTCAAGAGTTGGCCACCAGAGGGCATACACAAGCTTCCTTCTGACTTTCTATGGGCCTCGACAGAGACCAGGGCAGGTTGTTGACCTGAGGCTCAAGTCAGTAGGGGATATTCAGAGGTCAGAGGTCAGGATCTCTAACCCAATGTTTTAATAGCATAGGGCTTTTTAGTCTGGAATTCAATGCTAGTCCTTCAAGGGAAGCTAAACTTCTGTGGTCCATCTGGTGTGAGTAACTTGGCGTCTAATTTATAATGGTGTGTGTGTGTATGTGTGTGTATGTTGTGTTCTAGACACCTTAGGTGGTTTGGGTGTGTTGGTGTCAAGCAGAAATTGAGACAGGCCTGTAATTTAATCTGTGTCTGACTGGTTCATTATTATTCCTCTCCCCCCAGTCAAATAAAGCAGTATGGGACCAGTGGGGTGTCTCACAGGGCAAAGGCCTGACGGTCTACATCCAATTCTCAGAAACCATATGATGGACAGAGAGACCAGAATCCAGCAAGTCATTCTCGGAACCCCATTTGTGTGCCACAGAATGCACCCTACCCCCATACATAAACACACAAATAAATAATTATAAACATTTTAAAGTAAAAAAGTAAATAAAAAGAAACCATAAAAGAAACCCAACATGGAGGGCCTTTCTGTGTAGCTCTGGGTGGCCTGGAATTTGTATTCTTTCTGCCCTCTCGGCACTGGGGTGACAGGCCTGTCCCACCACATCTGTCTGGTGTAGAGTCACTGCCAAGAGCAGTGTCTTTTATTGGAGATGCCAGAGGCTAGGAGCCCATTTCCCAGGAGTGTACCTGAGGTTGAACGGGCTGGTTGGTTCAGGGTAATAGGAACTCGAGGGTTCTGGGTTGTGGTACTCAGGAATCGATGATGCCATGAGTTAATTGACTAGGTGGGAGTGACAGATTTGAGACCAGGGGTTGAGGATGTAGTTCAGTTGATAGAGTGCTCACCAGGCATGCACAAAGTCCTGGGTTCCTTCCCCAGGCTGGCATAAACTGGATGGGTCATCCACAGCTATAATCCTAGCATTCGGGAGACAGAGGAGTACAAGTTCAAGGCTGCCCTCAGCTACAGAGAGAAAGAAGTAGGGGGAATGGTGCACAAATTCTGATTGTACTGAAAGAGACTCAGAGCCAGATATCGGGGAAAGGCTGAACTATCAGAGAGAGGAAACTCCACAGTCAAATCTCACCCAGCTATCTTCCAGCTTCCTCAGCCTCGCTCCTGGTCAATTCTAATTGCTGCTGTTTTCCTAAGGCTGCCTTAAATACTCTTCTCACCCAGCTGTATCCCATCCAGGTTACGGTTAAAGGCATGGGCTACTCTATTTGGTAGTCAGCCTTGAACTCACAGAAACACAGAAAGATCTCTATCTCTGGAGTTATGGGATTAGAGGCATACGTCACCACTCTCTGTTTCGCCTGTGCTGAGATTAAAGTGTGTGACATTGAAGCCCAGCTGTTTGGCCTGTTTTTACTCAGAGATCCAGAACTCCCGGAGATATGTGAGTTACCACTGCTCTGTTATACCTGGAACTCCCAGAGCTACCTCTGCCTAGTTTTTGAATGTGGGTTGATCTTTTGATATTTCAGGCTTTATTAAGTATGTAACATAGCACCACAGAGGGAGAGGAGAGTGAGAGAGATAAAGAAAAGGTAATTTTTTTTCCAGACACGGTTTCTCTGCTTAGCCCTGGCTGTTCTAGAACTCAATCTGTAGACCAGGCTGGCCTCAAACTCAGAGACCTGCCTGGCCCCGCCTCCTAAATGCTGGGATTAGAGGCATGTGCACAGCCACCACCTGACAAGAATTGAGTTCACTGGGCTGGAGAGATAGCTCAGCGGTTAAGAGCACCCTCTGCTCTTCCAGAGGACCGGGCTTTGATTCCCAGCACCCACATGGCAGCTAACAACTGTCTGTAGTTCCAGTTCCAGGCAAACACCAAGGCAAATAAATAAATAAAGTGGTTTTAAAAAAAAAAAAAAGAAAAGAAATATTCAGTGGAAATATAATTTCAAGTCCTGGCTCCCAATAAAGTAGCAGCTGCTCACAGAACTGAATATAGACTGCACATTTAAAGACCTATTTTGTATTGAAAATATGTTACATTTTGAGAGAGCATTCAAAGGACCCACACAAAGTACAGTATGTATGTGAACTCAATTCTTTTTTTTTTTTTTAAGAGATGTTATTTTTTCTTTCTTTCTTTCTTTATTCATTTATTTGCCTTGGTGTTTGCCTGGAACTGGAACTACAGACAGTTGTTAGCTGCCATGTGGGTGCTGGGAATTGAACCCCGGTCCTCTGGAAGAGCAGACGGTGCTCTTAACCGCTGAGCTATCTCTCCAGCCCCTCTATTCTTTTTTAAAAAAATTTAGAGATGGCTCAGCAGTTAAGAGCACTGACTGTTCTTCCAGAGGTCCTGAGTTCAATTCCCAGCAACCACATGGTGGCTCACAACCGTCTACAATGAGATCTGGTACCCTCTTCTGTATACTGTATACATAATAAATTAATCTTTAAAAAAAAATTTAAGCCAGTTTTCATGATGCACACCTTTAATCCCAGCACTCAGGAGGCAGAGGTAGGCAGATCTCTGAGTCTGAGGCCAGCCTGGTCTACAAAGTGAGTTCCAGGACAGCCAGGGCTACACAGAGAAACTCTGTCTGGAAAGAAACTGAGAAAAAAAAAAGATTTTAAAATTTGATGTGTATACATGTTTTGTTTGTATATCCCTCTGTGCACCATGCCTACTACCTCCTCAGAGGTCAGAAGATGGTGTTGGCGGCCCTGGAGCTTAAGTTACAGAAGCTGTGAGCTGCCATGTGGATGCTGGGAACTGAACCCAGGTCCTCTGTAAGAGTTGCAAATAATCCTCTTAATTTCTGGACCATTCTTTCTCTCTCTCTCTCTCTCTCTCTCTCTCTCTCTCTTATAGTAATATTCTTTCTCTCTCTTTTAAAGTAATTTTTCAATTTAATTTTTATTTTTATGTGTGTGGATGTTTTGCCTACATACATATCTGTGTACTATGTACATGCCTGATGTCCACAAAAGCCAGAAAAGAATGCCAGATCCCCTGGTACTGGAGTTACAAACAGCTGTGAGCTGCCATGTGGGTGCCGGGAACTGAACCTGGGTCCTCTGGAAGAGCAGCCAGCACTCTTAACCACAGAGGCATCTCTCCAGCCCATGTGTGATTCTAGAGTTTCAGCTATTTGAATTACAGAGAGTGGAAAGATTTGTTTACAGTCATCATAGTCTTTAGCCCTCCAAGATTTCCCGGGAATACTGATTTATGGACTCTGAATCCCAAAGACGAACATGCTAGGAATTAGAAAACACTGACCAGATCAAGCACTGTATAACTAACTCTACATTGTATCATTGTTGCCGAATCACTGTTAAGTGTTGCAGCTCTGCATTGCCCTGGACAGTGTTACAGGTCTGAAGGGAAAGATATCCTAGCAGTTGGGGGCCGTGGAATACCGCAAAGTCACACAGCCATCAAACCTCACAGAAGAGATGATTAGGAAAGACCCAGGCTCTGTTCAGGCAAGAAGTAGCAGAGACCTGAGCAGGAGGCAGGCTTTATATAGGGTTTCCCAGGGGGCAGTGTTTTCCGGGGTAAAGATTTCCTGGGTGGGGATTTCAAGGCAAGCCTGGGGATTGGTGGGATTTCTAGCTCAGAGATTGCTGGGTTTGAGGGCTTAGAGATTGGTGCCATACAAGATGTTTTGTTTTGATTGCCATGAGTGGCATAGGCTTCTGGTTGTCTGGGATAACAGACAGCTGAACACGGAAGGGGCTTGGACTTGGCTCTAGTCTGAATGGCATTTCCTCCTCTTTTTATTTGTGTGTGTCAGGGGTAGGGCTAAAGGGGAACCTTAAAAAAAATGCCACCAGCCTCTTTTCAGACAGGGCCTTCCTTGGTGCAGACCCCCACCTTTGAGACAAGGGCTTTACGAATTCATCAATTAGACTAGAGCAGCTTGCCAGCACACCCTGGGATCCTCCTGTCTCTTTTTTTTTTTTTTTTTTTTTTTTTTTTTTTTTTTTTTTTTTTTTTTTTTTTTTTTTTTTTTTTAACTTTATTTATTTACTTATTTGCCTTGGTGTTTGCCTGGAACTGGAACTACAGACAGTTGTTAGCTGCCATGTGGGTGCTGGGAATCGAACCCGGGTCCTCTGGAACAGCAGAGGGTGCTCTTAACCACTGAGCCATCTCTCCAGCCCGGGATCCTCCTGTCTCAACCTCCTTGTGCTGGGATTAGAGGCACATCTGTGAATATTCTCTCCCATCCTCCATAGTAGGATTGATTATAGAGGGGAATCTGTGCATTTGCCACTTCTGACCTTGCTGCTATGGACCTGAAGGTCTTTATGGACTCAGCCACATCCCTAGTCCTACTTTAGAGGTGACAGACAGATGGAGATATCGAGGCTGATGCATTTTCAGCTCATGTCAGTATGCCTGAATCTGAGAGCATTGTTACCTGAGTGCTCCTGAAGAAGAAGAGTCACAAAGGCCCTCATTAAATACAGTCCTTGGGCAAGAGAGAGAGCTCAGTTGGCATAATGCTCACCCTGTAAGTATGTGAACCTGAGTTTGATTCCCAGCACCACATAAAAGCCAAAAACACTGCATGGTGCTGCATGGAGACCCATGATGGTATATGGTGGCACATGTTTATAATCTCAGTGCTGGAGAGAGGTAGACAAGAAGGATCTCTGGGGCACTCTGGCCATTGAGAGACCCTGTCTTAGGAAAGAAGATGCGGGCTGGAGAGATGACTCTGTGGGTAAGAGCACTGGTTGCTCTACCAGAGGACCCAGGTTCAACTCTCAGCACCCACATCATGGCTCACAACTGTAGGTACCTCCTCTTCCAGGAGATCTGGTGCCTTCACATACACATATATGCAGGCAAAACCCCAATGTACATAAAATAAATAAAGGTTTTTTTAACTTTATTTATTTATTTATTTGCCTTGATGTTTGCCTTGAACTGGAACTACAGACAGTTGTTAGCTGCCATGTGGGTGCTGGGAATCGAACCCGGGTCCTCTGGAAGAGCAGACAGTGCTCTTAAGTGCTGAGCCATCTCTCCAGCCCCAATAAAGTATTTTTTTAAAAGACAAACATGGGGGGCTGGAGAGATGGCTCAGCGGTTAAGAGCACCCTCTGCTCTTCCAGAGGACCCGGGTTCAATTCCCAGCACCCACATGGGAGCTAACAACTGTCTGTAGTTCCAGTTCCAGGCAAACACCAAGGCAAATAAATAAATAAATAAATAAAGTTAAAAAAAAAAAAAAAGACAAACATGATGGATGGCTTTTGGACAATGACACCCAGCTGGTAGTAGTGACTCAATCCCAACACTCAGGAGGCAGCAGCAGATGATCTCTGTGAGTTCGAGGCCAGCCTGGTCTACAGAGTGAATGTTAAGCCATCTAGAGCTATACCTAAAATCATCTGTCAGCTCCCCCCACCACCACCACCATCAATTGTTTGTGTTTTAAGACAGGATCTTATTGTGTAGCCCTGGCTATCCTGGAATTCACTTTGTAGATCAGTCTGGCCTCGAACTCACAGAAAATCTGCTTTTACCTACTGAGTGAGACTAAAGTTGTGTACCACTGGGACTGGAGAGATGGCTCAGCGGTTAAGAGCACTGACTATTCTTCTGAAGGATCTGAGTTTGATTCCCAGCATCCACATGGCAGCTGACAACTGTCTGTAATTCCAAGATCTGACACCCTTACATAGTTATGCATGCAGACAAAACACCAATTCACATTTAAAAAAAAAGTGTGTACCACCATACCCAACAGACTATCCTGAATGCATACATGTACACACAAGCACACACACACTCATAACAAAACAAAACATGGACTGGAGAGATGGCTCAGGGAATAAAAGCACTGACTGCTCTCCCAGAGGTCCTGAGTTCAATTCCCAGCAATTATAGGTGGCTCACAACCATCTGTAATGAGCCCTCTCCTGGCAGGCAGGAATACATGCAGGCAGAACACTATATACACAATAAATAAATCTTTAAAAAGAAAAAAATAACAAAAAAACCAAAAACATAAAGACAGGAATTTGAGGAAGTATATGGCTATAGTCCCAGCCAATCAGAGGCTGAGGATTAGGCCCATGAGTTTGGGGCTAGCCTGGACAATATAGACGCCATTAAGACAGGATAAAACAAAACAAAAAAATAATTGAAGTACTTGCTGACAAGTTCCGGGGCTGCTGAGGGAGATGTAAACCAATGTAAACATTAGTAATGACAGCTGAATACCTCAATGTCTGAGTCAGAAAGGACTCCCCAAGGGGTGGTGACCACATGCTCCTATAGTCACAGCACTTAAGAGGCTGAGGCAGGAGAATTGCTGTGAGTTCTTAGTCTGGACAACACATAGAGACCTTTCTGGGCATAAAGGAGAGGCCAGGCATGATAGCAAACCTTTAATCTCAGCGCTCAGCAGGCAGAAGCAAGCTGAGCTTGCCAGATTTGAGGCCAGCGAGTTCCAGGACAGCCAAGGCTATACAGAGAGATCATGACTCAAAATAATAGTAGTAATAATACAATATTTTAAAATTACAAAAAAATTTTTTGAGAGACGGTTTCTCTGTGTAGCACTGACTATCCTGGAACTCCTTCTGTAGACCAGGCTGGCCTGGAACTCGGGGATCTGGCTGTCTCTACCTCCCAAATGTTGGGATTAAAGGATTAAAGGTGTGCACCACCACTGCCCAGCGATGAGTCTTTTTAAAAAGACCTGATAGTGTTGGAGAGATGACTCAGTGGTTAAGAGCGCCTGTTGCTCTTCTTAGAAAGGAAGATTCCCAGCTCACAACCATTACAACTCCAGTTCTAGGCACAGGCTGCCTCCTCTGACCTCTGAGGGTCAGATACAAAGCATACACATATACATGCAGACAAAACACTCATAAAATAAATAATAAAATTAAAAATACATATGAATAAATAAAAAACATTAAAACCTAGTTGTTAGGATTTGATTACCTGCTATATTTTTTTTAAACTTTATTTATTTATTATTTATTTATTTATCTTGGTGTTTGCCTGGAACTGGAACTACAGACAGTTGTGAGCTGCCATGTGGGTGCTGGGAATCGAACCCGGGTCCTCTGGAAGAGCAGACGGTGCTCTTAACCGCTGAGCCATCTCTCCAGCCCCACCTGCTATATTTTTTATATGTAGTTTAATTGAGATGGTGTTTGGAGTGGGTTGTCTGAAGTGGGATATCCAAGGCTAATCACATTGATTAGTAATTAGGGTTGACTGACATGAAGAATCAGGTCCAAGAGATTCCGTGTATCTGGATCAGGGCAGCTTTAATTTGAGGGTTTTGGTACCTAGTTTAGAGGTGGCCTGATCTTGAGGCTTAGATGATGTGGGATGTCTTTCTGTATACTGTGAATATCATTCATTAATAAAGAATCTGTTTGGGTCTATGGTAGGCATCTTAAAAGTAGACCAGGAAATAGGAACATAATAGTGTTAGGAGGGCAGAGTCAGAGAGACACAATCCAGCCATCCAAGAAGCAAGAGTAGAGAAATAGGTAGGCCACGGGCCACGTGACAGGACAGATTAATGGGAATAGGTTGAATTAAGATGCAAGAGCTAGCCAGCAATGTGCCTGAGCCATAGGCCAAGCAGCATGTGATTAATATAAGTATTTGTATGATTCTGTAGGACTGCGGGTCTGTAGATTTGGATTACAGGCCAGACAGGCCAGAAACCTCTTATGTGATGAAATTAATGTCTACCAGCTTGAGGGCGGGTATCCTAATACCTATTTTCACTGATATTTTTAATTAAAAATAGTCTCTCTCTCTTTCTCTCTCTCTCTCTCTCTCTCTCTCTCTCTCTCTCTCTCTCTCTCTCTCTCTCTCTCTCTCTCTGTGTGTGTGTGTGGTTGGAAGTTTTTCTGTGTCCTGAAGCCATTCAGCTCCAAATAAACACACAGAGGCTTACATTAATTATAAACTGTTTGGCCCATGGCTCAGGCTTTTTGCTATCTATGCTAGCTAGCTCTTACATTTTAACTCAACCTATTTTTATTAATCCATGTTTTGCCATGGGCTTGTGGCTTACCCGTGTTTTTTTATAGCTTGCTCCCTGGCAGCTGGCAGCTTCTACCCTGACTCTGTCTTTCTTCTCCCTGTTTTTCTGCTTGGATTTCTTGCCTGGTTGTGAACTGTCTTACCAGAGGCCAAAACATCTTCTTTATTAACCAATAGTAATAACACATATTCACAGTATACAGAAAAACATCCCATATCATATGTGTGTGTGCGTGTATATAATGTTTTGTTTGTCTTTAGAGACAGGGCTTCTCTGTGTAGTCCTGGCTGTCCTGGAACTTACTCTATAGTCCAAACTAGCCTTGAAATCACAGAGATCTGCTTGCCTTCGCCTCCCAAGTGTTGAGATCAAAGGCTTGCCCCACCATCATCTGACTAAAAATATTTTAGGGCATCCTATTGTGTGTGCACACCTGTTGGCCTGCACACACCCTGGTATATGTATGGAATCTAGGGAATGATTTGTAGGAGTCTATTTTCTCATGTCCCACATGAGTGAGTCCCAGAGACTATATTCAGATAGCCAGGTTTGGTGTCAAGCTCCTTTACCACTGAGCCATTTCACCAGCCCCTGGTGAGAGGAACTTTTTCTTTTTTTTTTTTTTTATGTGAATTGGTGTTTTCCTGCATGTATAACTGTGTAAGGCTTCAGAACTTGGAATTACAGACAGTTGTGAGCTGCCATGTGGATGCTGGGAATCGAACTCAGGTCCTCCAGAAGAACAGTCAGTGCTCCTAACCACTGAGCCATCTCTCCAGGCCTGAGAGGAACTTTTTCATATGCATGCTCAGGAGCTGTATTTGCCCAACACATTTGAGGAGAGTGTGAGGCCCTGCTGCCACAGTGCTGGCTGAGACCCAGAGTCTGGTCTAAGGAACTCAGGGCATGTGCTATGGGAGTCGTATTCCTAGTTTTTAGGAGATCACTAGTCTAAGGGTGCTGAGGCTTAGATTAGACATTACATCCTTTTTCTGGTGAGTACTGTAATGTTCTAGAGTCTTGAGGACAGCAGTCACTGCCCTGGTTAGTACAATCTAAAGGGATCCTCTCCAGTTGGGTGTGGTGATGCAGACCTGTAATCTCAACATTTAGAAAGCTGAGCCATTGGGCTGGAGAGATGGCTCAGCGGTTAAGAGCACCAGCTGCTCTTCCAGAGGACCCGGGTTCAATTCCGAGCACCCATATGGTGGCTCACAACTATCTTTAGTGGGAATCTGATACCCTCTGCTGGAGTAAAGGTGTACATGCAGAGAAAGTGCTCATCTACATAAAGTAAATAAATAAAAAGTTTAAAAAGAAAGAAAGCTGAGGCAGGAGAATTGCCTCAAGTTGGAGGATAGCCTTAGGTACAGGATGAGTCTTCTGATCTCAAGAAACAAACCAATGATATCTTTTATAGCTATAAGCAGATAAGTTATAGATAAGTTCAAACTGAAGGTGAGTGGGTGCCGGGTGCCTTTTCCATGTTCCTGTCTGTGGTGACAGCAGTTTGGTCCCACTTTCACATGGCTCTAGCTCTTTCCTCCATCCCTAACCCTAACCCTAACCCATCCCTAACCCTAACCCTAACCCTGGATTCCCTCCCTAACTTATGTGAAGTCTATGGAAGGGAGAATGGAAGATAATCTCATCTCAAGAGTCTACCTCTACTTGCCTATACCCTTTCCTTCTCCTTCTTCATTTTTGGAGACAGGGTTTCTCTGTGTAGCCCTGATTGTCCTGGAACTTGCCCTGTAGACCAGGCTGGCCTCGAACTCACAGAGATCCTCCTGCCTCCAAGTGTAGGGATTAAAGAGATTCGCCACTGCCACTGACATACCCATCTTCAAATGGGTCATGTTAGGGGCTTCTAGGATTTGGGCATGGGTATATCTTCTGAGGGACCAGCATTCAAAGTGCTGAGGTGAAATGGGAGGCAAGAATCCTAAGGGAGGAAAGGTCTTCTTGTTATGAGGCTCCTGGAGTTTCAATAAGGAATGATTGACCTTGAGAGATGACTTCAAGTACCTAAAATGGGGGGGGTTGACTTGCATACTTTGGGGCATAATGAGGTCCAATGGGGTTCTAACAGTGAGGGGGCAAATGTAGGCTATTGATTAAGGTTTGGGGCACAAAGCCCTGGCTTTGGGAATATCTGAGTTTGGGAGAGTAGATGGCTTGTTGGGACACTTTCTCAAGAGTTGGGGTGACTGAGGTAAAAACTCTGGGGTGTATGTTAAGGGCAGCTGATGCTTAAGGGTCCAGAAACCAGGACCTTTAAGCAATGGAGTATTAAGGCACTGTCTAAATGATGGTGCACACCTGGAACCCCAGCACCAAGAGGCTGAGGCAGGAGGATTTCTAGCCTAGAATACATATCATTACTCCTGTCTCCAGACAAAGGAAACCAAACAAAAGCTAAGTGTCTTTTAGACATCAGTGATCTGGCCCTGGTGTAACTTTTAGGAGATGATCCCATCTAATAAGATGACTAGACTCTCGGTACCCCCTGACTTTGCTGTCGTATTAGGTGCTAAGGAAGCCAGAATGTCTGCTATGGGGGAACTTATCCTGAATGGGGCCCAATTCCAGTATCGAAATGACTCTGGGGATTCAAGTTACATGATTTAGGGTGCCCATCCAAAGCTGGTGTTTAAGTGTGTTAAATGGGGGTCACATGAGGCATAGAGTGGTGCCCATTTGACCAGTCTGTGTGTGATTTACATTAAGGCCCTAATATCTGTTTTGGGTTCACTGAGGAAAGCCTAATTTATCCATTTCGAAGCACTTGATTCTAATTTGGAGGTGACTGCTGGTTTAGGGGTACTTCATGACATTACTGGTACTGATTTTGGAAAAACCATTCCATTTCATTTTCTTAGGTACATTTTGTTGTAGAGTCCTTGTTTGGGGATAAAAGGGAACAGGGCCCCAAATCCTCTCTCTAGGGTGTCTGAGGCTGGGTTACATGTAAGAAGTGGTTATTTATCCAGGTGACCTGAGATAACCCAACGGGAGACCTGGAGCTGACCAGCTTCTCAGGGGAGAGAGGGTTAACATGCCTAGTTTTGTGGGGATCTAAGGCGTCCTTTATAGAAATCTGACTTTAGGGCCTCTGGATCCTATGCCAGCTCAGAGAGCTGTTCCCAAGGCAGCACCCCAACTCGAAACACTCAGGGAGACAGGACAATTAAAGGTGACTTTCGGGGGGGGGGGAGTCATATGCCTAGAATACATGATGCCTGTAGAGTCTAAAGGGTGAGGTGAGGTGGGGCGCTGCTGCAGCAGCCGGGCAGCAAGCAAGGGTTCCCGCGGGAAGCGGAGCGCAGCGGGGCAGCCGGCGGCGGGAGGGCGAGCGCTGGAGTGACAGCAGAGGAAGAAAAATGGCCCGAGAAATCAGAGTGGACGCGCTGGGGGCGCGAGTCCGGGAGCGGGTGGTGGCGAAGGCTGCGGGTGGGGGGCTCGCCTCGGCCTCCAGGGATGCCGCCCGCCCGCCTGTCGAGCCCCCCGCCCTGGAGGCCACATGCAGAGATCTGACCCTCTCCCTTAAACTCCTCTGCAGCCCCCCCCCCCGCCTGGTCCCAGCCCCCTGGGGACCGCTGTGCTGCAGGCAGGTCCCTTCTGGTGTGCACACAGCTCCTTTCCGCGTTCTAACCCTATCCACCCGGCGAGTGGGAGACTCTTTCTCCGTGCTCTGCCTTCTAGACCCCCACGCCCGTGTTCTAGCCCCGCACCCCGCAGCGTTATTGCTCTGCTCATCTCCTCTCCCCGCCTGCGTTCTAATCACCCATCCCTCCGCCTGCGTTCTAGCCCTTCCCCGCTCGCCTGCATGCTAGAGCCTGCCTTCCAACCCTTCCGCCAGGCTCAAGCCACCCCTCCGCCTAGGTTCTAATCCCGCCTGCACCCTGAGTTTTGTTTGCCTAGCTGTCTGGGCTCCATCACCCCCCTTTTCCCCCCTCCTTGCCCTAAGTCGCCTCCCCTTCTCTAACTCTTCCCCTTGCAATGCAACTTCCTCTTTCTCAGCCCCCCGGGCAGCCCTGGTGCCCCCCAAGTCTCCTCGCCAGTGTTGCAAACGGAAATGGGGAGCAGGCGACGGCTGCTTGCGGCGGGGGAGGGGCGGGGCGGGGGCGGCGGCCAATGGAGCGGGAAGCAGGACAAATGAGGCCCGGCCCGCACGGCCGACAGGCCCCTCCATCTTCCCATTAGCGCCTAATGGCCCCCCCGCCGCCGACTGATGAAGATTTATCGGCCCCGGAGCCCCCGCCCCCCGGCCCGGCCTCACCGCACCCGGCCCCCGCAGTTCGCCCGCGGACACCTGATGAAGCCGTCACTGCGGCGGGAGGGGCAGGGGGCGACCCCGACCATGGCTAGCCCGAGACCCCACCAGGATGCTAGAATCCAGAGAGCCAGGAGTGCCGGAGACCGGTGACCTGCTGCTTAGGGAGGCCCAACAATAAACAGAACCCCTGGGTCTGAAGGTGGCTGGACCTGGACCCCTGAGTCTGAGGGAGGAGGCTGGACCTGGAGGAGGCTGGGCCTGGACCCCTGGGTCTGAGGGAGGAGGCTGGACCTGGACCCCTGGGTCTGAGGGAGGAGGCTGGACCTGGACCCCTGGGGC
>PVIH01020016.1:0-33697 GCA_004025045.1 Sigmodon hispidus | reverse complement strand
AAAGTGGCTATCTAGAAGTGAAGGTGACTGTCTAGAAGTGAAGGTGACTGTCTAGAAGTGAAGGTGACTGTCTAGAAGTGAAGGTGACTGTCTAGAAGTGAAAGTGGCTATCTAGAAGTGAAGGTGACTGTCTAGAAGTGAAGGTGGCTGTCTAGAAGTGAAAGTGACTGTCTAGAAGTGAAGGTGACTGTCTAGAAGCCCTGCACTGTGCTGAGGTGAGGGAGAAGCTTGCATTTCCAGCAGACTCTAGCTCTGTGATCAGAACCAGGCGGGATTGTGGTCCAAGTCTTCGGCACCATCCAGAAGCAGCTCACTGTCCGTGGGCAGTATACAGTCTGGGTTGAATGCCCAAGACCTCTGACCATCTCTGAGGAGCAGGCTAAGTAAGCACAGGGTTCAGGACACACAGCGCCAGGTGGGGATAAGGGTGTGATGGAGCCCAGGTGTCTTCGGGCCAGAAGCTAGCCTGTGAAAAGTGGCTAGGGCCTGCTGTGGATGCGCCTGGGCTGGATAAAGCGGGAGATTGCTGACTCTGAAGTGGAAACTAGAACTCAGGACTCTGGTTTGTGAATTCTTTGGTCTCAGTCCACTCTCTGCACTGTGTGTACCTTAGGCTAAGCTCTTGAAGTTAGGACAGAAGTAGAGGACAGCCTTGTGCCAGTGTGGGCTGTGGAGCCACAGGGAATGTCTGCTTTCCTCTCTCTTCCCTGCCCCCATGATGTCGGCCCAGCCTGGGCTTTTCCTTTAAATATGTCTTACAGCTGTCTGAACTCTGAAATTTCTTTCACTCCTTCCCTCGCCTTGTTAACATGTGTTGCCTTTGGGGTAATCAGGGAAAAAATATTATGTCCTTTTACAATTACCGGGTTTTGGAATATTAAAATGTCTCGCTGCATCGGCACTGTTATTTTGATTGGTATTCTAACCTTTGACTAGCCCATAAAGCGCTCCGCTCCTGAAGCCAATATTGCAGGACTGAAATTTAATTCCGAAATGATTCCAGATAATAGGGAGACAGATAATATATGCATGAAGGATATTATGTTTGGACTAACTGCAGCAGGGCCAGGGCTGGGGAGCTGAATAATAGCCCAGAGTGAGTTATAATCTGTGGGACAGAAATGCCTTACTGTCAGGGCCAGGAGAGGAACTCTTAAATCAAGGCTCAGGAAACTGTGAGCACAAGGTGCTTGTTGTGACAGGAAGAACACTGGAGCCAAGAGGGGAGATATTGAGGCTTTGCCCATTCGTTCTCTCGAGCTCTATGGTAAGGCCTGGATGATACAGTTCATTGCATTTATCTTGGTGTTCATACTACTTTTCTGCCTAGAACACAGCAAACTTCTTACTGCTTTTTAAATATACACAATTGTTTCACCTCTCTGTTTCTTATGCTACTCCTTTACATTTTATTTTCTCCTTTTAGTGTATTTAGAAAACTTCTGTTCATCCTTCAAAACTCTTTTATGTGAGCCCCGGTATGACACACACACACATACACACACACACACCCTCTAGTAGAAAAGAATCTGTCACCTCTTCCCTTTAGAACTTTGTATAACATGTACATATGGTTGCACATTTGTTTCCTGCTAGCCCATGAGGGCCTTGAGGTTTGTATGTAGCAATCTCTGTTCTCAGTACCCAGCCCTTGACCTTCACAGTAGGCACTGGTGGGCATTAACTGAATCCACACTGAGTCGGGCTGCTATAGACCGGTACCTGTCACATTTTGTCAAGCAAATGGGCCTAGAGAAGTTAAGCGTCTTCCTCCAGGCGGACAACCAGGAAGAGGTAAATCCTGAGTCAAGTGTATGTTGTAGGTGGGCAGGGGGACTTAATGATAGAGTAGAAGCAGACATTCATCCCATTCTTCTTGAGCACATGCTGGTGGCTTTGAGCTTTCATGGGACTTGGGGTATGGGGGGACCTGTGCTTCTGTTGCTGCAGTTGACCTTGGACAGTTCCTCCACCCATGCAGAAGACACTTCTCTGCTCTGAGTTCATAGCAGCTCTCAGGACCGTGGTTTGGGAAGGACACTTTAGTGTGCTGTGAGACAGGTGGAACGCACAAGGTCTCAGTGATGACTGAGAGCATTGCAAACCCTGGCTTCCCTGCAGGCCTTGAGGCATAGTGCTATGGACTGTGTGGTAGAGATGTGCACTGTGCAGTCCAAGCTGAGAGCACTCAGTTGGTTTGACCTCATGCCGTCTGTCTCTGTGAGACAGACGTCTGACCCTTCATCTGGTGCATGTACTGGATCTTAGGGATGCAGATGTGGAGCTCATGAGCCAGAGACCATTATGCTAGAAAGAGCTTTGGAGCCTGACGTGTGGGACTGGACTCTGTGTTTTCACTGCCGGCCAGCCTGTGTGCTGGAGCCAGCCCCTCCCTGAACCAATAGAAAATGACTGGCCTAGAATCCTGCTTCTAGACTTGGTAGTGTGGGGCTTCGCCTCACTTCTTGCACCTCAGGAACCTCTCTAAAATGAGAAAAGAGGTGTCCTAGTCTTAGAGTTGGCCTGAGGGTGAGGTAAGAGCACACTTGTGTTGCCTTCATACTTGATAGACGGAGAAGAGAGGTCAAGGAGACAGAAGCCCAGGCATGCAGTGGGAGTCTGCCCACAGGCATTGTGGAGAAGAGCTCCCCAGCAGGTCATCCTGGAGAAGGTGGGCTCAGAACCGTCCTTACACTGTCACCCTCAGAGTACGTGGGGAGCTGTCTGCTGACCCAGGCTGGCTGTCCAGTGGAATAGTCACATTCAGCTCATGTGCTTGTTAGCTCTGTCACCTTCCTATAGACAGGATACTTAACCTTCTCTGAGCCTTGGTTTCCTTATTCATAAAGTGAGAATAATGAATAATTAACAAAGCCAGATGTGGCTCTGCATGCTTAGTTTGGGCTCCTTGGGATCCCAGCTGCCCTACAGGGAAAGCAGGCACTGGAATGTAGGCCATGTGCTTCAGAGTTCATGCTCTGAAGGAGTCTGCTGCCTCCAGAGCAAAGGCAGGAACTATTGGGTGCCCACCTCTGCATCTTTGGAGGGAATGGTTGCAAGGGGAGAGTGGGGAAGGAATTAGCGTAGGCCAGCAGGAGTCTGTTTTCGGCCAAGGCTCCCGCATTTTCTGCAGTGGACCTCACCCCAAAATTCTCACACTGTGGCAGGTCACACCAGGCCTTCCTCTGGGCCTGACTCCCCTCCTTTCTGCTGCTCAGTCTGTGTCCTGTCCACTGAAGCTAGTTTCCCTAGCCTTGATTTCATAGTAACCCTTTTCCATGTGTTCTGCTTGGTCATTTGGGGACATTTCTGACACAGACCTTTATATTCTAGCCCTCAGGGCCAGTTACCAGAGCATAGTATAACTGTGACTCCATCACTGTGAGAGACTGTGAACCACATGAGGAAAAGTGGAGAATCTCTGAAGCCACTTGGGTATTCATACCTTAGAAGAGTGAAGGTCTGTTGGGGAGGGGAGGGGCGTGGCTGTAGGAGGGCCGTGCCCTGTCCTGTCCTGTCCTGTCCGGGTGGGATCAGTGCTCTTCCATTTAGTCAGTGCCCTCGGTCCTTCCTCTGGTGTGGCTTTTGTTTTTCTTCCTTTACTGTGTTGCTACTGTGAATCTGAGAAATGGGAGGAGTTGTAGCAAAGTCATTGGGGCTGGAACTTGAGGAGGCACAGTCCAGCCTCCAGTCAGTGTCAGCAGCAATAGAGCACTACTGCCCTGGGCCGCAGTTTGCCAGCCTCGGTGCTCAATGCTCAACATACAGCATCCTGGATCCTCACAGCTACTCAGCAACGAAGGCCTTGGCCTTATTTTATGGTGCTGAAGGACAAACTTAGGTTAAGAAGCCTGCCCAGGGGCTGGAGAGATGGCTCAGCGGTTAAGAGCACCTTCTGCTCTTCCGGAGGACCTGTGTTCAATTCCCAGCACCCACATGGCAGCTCACAACTGTCTGTAGTTCCAGTTCCAGGCAAACACCAAGGCAAGAAAAAAAAAAAAAAAAAAAAAAAAAAAAAAAAAAAAAAAAAAAAAAAAAAAAAAAAAAAAAAAAAAAAAAAAAAAAAAAAAAGAAGCTTGCCCAAGGCTTCATGACCAGGAAGGTAGAAATCCGGGCTTTTCCTTCCATAGTTCCCTCTTGTCCCTCTTACCTAGTGGCAGATACCACCTGAAGACAACTCTGCTGCCTAGCCTGGTTTAATCTGAGACAAACACACAGCAGCCACCACTAGTTAGAATCAGTAGAAGCCAGTGCCTGGGGAACGGTTGGGATTGGCCTCACAGTCCATTCCCTGCAGAGTGATACCTTTTTAACAGGGATCTTTGTGTGTAAGAGGGGATGCTTGTGTATACATGTGTGTATGTGTTTAGAGAAGTACGTCTCACTGTGTCTACATCTGTGTATATTCTGAGGAGTGCACATGCCCACACAAGGGTTTGTGGTCTGGCTCCAGGTCCTGGCAATGGACAGATGAGGCCCTTGTCTCTAGAGGGCAGCATGGTGCAACACAAAGAAGCCTGGGTGAAACCCAGAAGTAGAAAAATAAAGACACTGTCTCTGGTGTTAGGTCACTTGCTCTTGAGGCTTTGATTTCCTTAGCTAATGAATGAAGATAGCGGATGGGGCAGTTTCTTTTCATAGTGTCTTCTGCCCTTGCCAGTATGCTCATGGCAGCATGAGTTCCTCCTTTTGCTCCAGCAAAGAGACAGAGAGTATCTTAGTTAGGCTTACTATTGCTGGGATGGAATACCATGACCAAAGCAAGTTGGGGAGCAGTGGGCTTATTTTGTTTGTACTTTCATATCACTATTCATTATTGAAGGAAGTCAGGGCAGGAACTCAAATAAGACAGGAACCTGGAGGCAGGACCTGATGCAGAGGCCATGGGCTGCTGTTTACTGGCTTGCTCCTTATAGCTGGCTCAGCCTGCTTTCTTATAGAACCCAGAACCTCCAGCCCAGGAGTGTGCACCCACAATGGGCTGGGCTCTCCCCCATTAATTATAAATTAGGAAAATGTTTTACGGGCTTGACTATAGCCTGATCTTATACCGATGTTTTCTCAATTGAGGATTCCTCCTCTCCAGTGTCTCTATTTTATTGACATAAAATCAGCCAGAACAAGGCAGACCAGAGAAGGCTTTCTCTCTCCCCTTTCCCACTCTGTAACCTTGGAACTCCTGCAGGAGATACAGGATGAAGCCAGATAGCTGTCAACGTCGAGGCCAAAGGTGGTAGAGAAGTTTGGCTAGATGCACTGGTCAGTTTGTGGTGGCTTTCACTGGAGCAAAGAGCCATTAGTTTGGACTTTAACAGGAGAATACAGGCTAGAAGAAGCTTATTGTTACCTGTATCCTTTGAGGGATGGAAGAGATAGAAAGGTACCTGGTGCTGTAAATGCAAAGAGCAGATCAGGTCTTCCTCTGGCCTTTGATCCCTTCTGTTGACTGTCTTGTTAGATGCTAAATATGTCCCGGTAGAGGTCACCTATGTGATCACCCTCATGGCCTTCTGCCAAGTGTCTTGCTGTCGTGAGGGGTAGTTTTTAACTTAGCTGATTCAGTTGACTCCTGGAAGTGGGGTTTGGTTTTCTCTGTCTTCACATGGGATTTTAGTGGGTTTTGTCCCATTAGCTAGTTCCCTGACAGTTGTGGACTGACACTGGGTCCTTGATGCTCTTAGCTCTATGAGAACTTCTGTCTTGGTTGGACCTAAGCTTTGGGTAACAGGTGGCCTATGTGCTTCCTGTTCAGGGACATGTATATTTGTAGTCATCCACTAGTCACTAGGGACTCTGAAATGTGTCAGGACATCTGGATTTAGTCTCCCACTGTACAGAGCTCCTGGTCCAAATGGGAAGATGAGTGGGGCTATAGGCAGATGGCAGGTGGTGCAGATGATAGAAATGGTGAGTGCCGTGGTAAAGGTGTGTGTATGTATACCTGTGTCATCCCCCTCCCTTGGTTTTTCAAGACAAGGTTTCTCTGTGTAGCCCTGTCTGTTCTGGAAATCTCTCTGTAGATCAGACTGGCCTCAAACTCAAAGATCTACCTGCTTCTGCCTCCCAAGTGCTGGGATTAAGGACATGCACCACCATCACCTGGCTATGCCTGTGTTTTTAATAATTAATTTGTTTTATTTGTTTTTGTTTGTTTGATTTTTCCTTTCATAACTAATTTATGTTTAATGAAATTCTTCACTGAGTCAAGTTTATTAGGACAGGGGGTCCATGTAACCCTGTGTGCACGGTCACATGTCCTAAGAGCTGTCCTGCTATACAGTCCCTGCTGTTGCCTGCTGAGATGTCCTCAAAGGCCTTAGAGTCTTGACTGTAGGTTGCCCTATTTGGAAGAGGGGTGGCCCTCCCGGGTATGAGCTGGCATGCCTGTGAGTATGCAGAGTCATGTGCCCTGGTGTACACACAGGAGCTGTTAGTGGTCTGTCTCCAGCACCATGACCACTCTTTTGGTGGTAGCCCTGGCCTTGGCATTTACTTGCTTGTAAGCTGGCAGGCAGGCAGGCTGCAGGCAGATCCCAGAGCAGGCCTGAGGCCTCCCCAGTGGTGTGTTTGCTGTGCCTAATTACCCGGCAGTTGTTTAACTATGCAAGCTGCATGCCTGCCTTTATTGCACTGTGATTGCCGAGCTGCCTATGGGGAGTGTCATAAAAAGATATAAAATGCCCATTATCTGTCTGACGCCCTCCTCCTGGACTGTGGGTGTTTGTGTTTTATTTTATTTTTATGGCTCCAGGGAAGCTTTGCAGGAAGAAAAGGAACGGATGAGGAAAGGAGGGGGACTGTAGGAACTGGGGGTTGGGAGCCTGAGGGACCCCTTCCTACCATGCTGAGGACTCTTCTGACCAGAGGGCACATAGAGAAATGGCAGGTCTCAAGTAGCGAGGGACAGGGTGCTTGGAAGTAAGACTTGCTCTCCCCTCCCTCTCCACCTGCAAGTCTTGCAGCCAAGTTTCTCCCTCACTTCTGCAGGCCTCCTCCCTGCACGTAAACCTGCTGCCTGTGGTGCAGGGCATTCCACAGAGGGTTCTGAAAGGCTCTCCTTCTCTAGCTTTAGGACTCAGATTGTGTACTTGCCTCCCAGAGCACCATGGCTGCTTTAAGGTAAAGATGATGGGCACTGCCAACCTGCCCCCATTGCTCTAGTGAAGCCTTCTGTCCCGACAGCATCAGCTGCCTTTCTTCTAGCCACAGTGATGTTTTCTGGTTTGAGCCTTTAGGAGGCCCCCACTAGAGCAGAAAAAAGATATAACTAGATAAAGCAATCAGCCCTGTGCCAACCAGCAAAAGCTAGAGGTCAAAACTCAAAACAGGGACCTTACATTGAGGAGCTTATGCTGTGTAACTAGAGAGCTAGGGTTCATGGGAGACGTCTAGTATGCCTGGCAAATGAGATTGAGTTCAGTGTAGTCAGTTGGTCATTCATTCATTCATTCATTCATTCATTCATTCATACTGTTGAACACAGCTAGCTACTGGGTTAGGCATTCCACCAAGCACTAAGAAATACAGGCAGAATGACAAAAATCTTAGCTCTCACTAGTTACTAAGAATTTATTCTAGAGGCTGGAGAGGTGGCTCAGAGGTTAAGAGCACTGGCTGCTCTTCCAGAGGACCTGAGATCCATTCCCAGCATCCACATGGTGGCTCACAGCCATCTGTAATGAGATTTGGTGCCCTCTTCTGACATGCATGTGAAGATGCAGGTAGAACAATGTATACATAATAAGTAAATAAATCTGTTTTTAAAAAACCTAGAATTTATTCTAGGGAACTAGAGAGATGGTTCTGTGGTTAAAGTGCTTGCTTCACAAGCATGAGACCCGGAGTTTGGTCCCAAGGTCCCACACAGATGCTGTGTCATTTGCTTGTAATTTCCAGTCTTTGGAGGATGGAGACAGGGAATTCCCAGACTAAGCTCACCAGGGACACTCTCCCTATCAGTTACTTTTCATGTGACTGAGACTCTTCCTCAATGAGCAAGGTATCTCAGCATCGACCTTGGACCACTTCGGCATACATGCCAACATGTGTTGTATATACACACATGCATACCACATACACAGAAAAAGAGAAAATATGTTTATTCTAAGAAAAATAAATGTAAATATATGAACTCTGGATATGGTACCCTCGGAACCAGGCCCTTCCCACTATGACATACATGAGCCGTCTAACTCAGACTGTTCTCACACTGCCTTTTTACCTCACATAGCCTGATGTCTGCTGAATAAAGTGTGCATTCTCTAGCCTGACCTTGACGATCCTCCAGTATGCCTTCCAACTACTTCAGAGTTGTCTATGTGGTGTATGTTCAAGCCTCAAGTTTACATCTGTTCCATTTGCCTGCAGAGGCCTTTATGCATGCCTACCTGCCCTGTAAAATCCTTTTTATCCTCCAAGACCCTGGGTCTCTGGAAGAACAACCAGTGCTCTTAACCACTGAACCATTCACACACACACATACACACATACACACACACACACACACACACAGAGAGAGAGAGAGAGAGAGAGAGAGAGAGAGAGAGAGAGAGAGAGTATACATTTTTACAAGTAGCTTTATTGAAATACAAGTCATAAATAAGTCACCCATTTATGTTATACAATTTGTATTTTACTGTCTTTGCAGGGCTATATAGCCAGTCATTGCACTTAAGTTGAAAGTATTTTGTTTTCCTTAAAAGAAATTTCACTAGCAGTACTTTTCTATGCCCTCCTCCAAACATCCTATCCTTGAACAAACAAAATTCTACAAGATTCTTATATGTGGCCTTATATGAGCTTTTTTCACTTAGCATAATTTTCAAGGTTCATTCATATTTTACAGTGCAGCAATCAGTTCTCTGTGTTTTTAACTGCAAATAAGTAGTATATATATACTGCATTTCTTTCTCTTCCTTTTTATTTTATTATTATCATTATTATTATTATAGTTATTTTGCGCTATGTATATGTGTGTTTGCTTGTCTGTAAATGCATCGTGTGTAGGCAGTACTGACAAAGGCCAGAGGAAGGTGTCAGATCCCCTGAAACTAGAGTTACAGGTGGTTGCAAATTACCTGGTTTGGGTGCTGGGAACTGAACCAAGGTCCTCTGCAAGAGCAGCAAGTGCTCTTACCTGCCGAGCCACCTGTCCAGCCTCTCTATTCATTCGGAAGCAGATTCTCTATCTATAGCCCAGGCTAGGGTAGCCTGGGAACCACTATATAAACTATATTTGTAGTTTTCCTCCTGCCTCAGCTTCTGAGTGTGAGGCTCATGTCATTATAGTTAGCCTACGTTTTATTCATTCATTCATTCATTTATTATTAGACATTTGGGTCTTCTGTACCTTTTGGCTACTGTAAATAGCTTTTCCATGAACATTCATGTACAAGGTGATTTTGTTGCTTTTTCCATCTCTTTCTCTTACTCTGTCTCTCACTCTCTGTGCCTGCCTCTCACCCCCCATTGTGCCGTCCATGAGAGTAGGAATGACTTCTGTATTGTCATAGTGTACTCTCTTCACTTATCCCCTGGGCAGCACTTAGTAAATGTCAGGGAATAAAAACATGCATACCAGAGCATGGTAGCATAGTTCTGTAGTCTCTTGGGAAAAAAGGAAAAACACTGTTTAATTCTCTTCTCCCCTCAGGGTGCAATAGCAAATTGTGTAATGGCACATAGACCCATACTGGAGCTCAGATGGACTCATCAGGGTCCTGGATCAAATAATGTCTACTGTACTGCTGACCTCTTGCTCAGCAATGGGTGATGTGAAAATGTTCTCTGTTGTCCCCAGTGTGGCAGGCATGGCTTCTGCTGAGCTCAACAGTGGATTTCTCTGTTCCCTCTCCTTCCCTCCTCTGAGGGGCTCTGGATTATTTTATGCACAGAGGGTTGGCTCCGTGGGAGAACCTGGGAAGGGCAATGTTGTGTTGGGTAGCCTTCTGGCTCCAGACCAGGCCAGTTACTTTATGATAGCTTCAAATGTCCAGGTTTCCAGGGAGGAGAAGAGGCTGACCTGGCCATCACAGACAGTAAGTAGCCAGTGCAAACCAGATCCATGCAGCATCTGAGAGATTAGTAAAGCCAATATTTCTCTTTCTTTGTACTTAGTCACCCTAATAGTTTGAGCCTATAATTAGAATAGGGCTTTATTAGGCTAATTAGGAGCTGTGAGTGATGGCAGGAGGGCACGTGGAGATGTATTTGGGCGGTGGGCAGTAAATCTAGGGTTCTAATAGGGTTATTCCATAATCAGATGGTTTAGAAAGCTGACTGAGTGGCTGGCCCCTCCCCTTCTTGTGCTCCCTCCACTCCTTGAAGTGGCCTTCACACTTGCCGTCCTTGTCCTCGGTGCTGGCGGTGATGCTGGGATAGAGGGGCTCAAGGAGGGAGGAGACCCCACCCGGAGCTTCATTGCCTATGCACGCTCCGTCCAGCCTGGCGGCATGATTACCTTGCTGAGAAATCCGTCCAGGCGCAGGGCTGCTGATAGCAATCATTGATTAAGAGGGTAATTGTCCTGAAAATTCAGATTGATCAGAAGGCAGAAATGATAACTTGTGTAACTGTGTTTAAAGCCACGTCCTGTCAATAGAGGAGACTGAGATGTATCGCACCAAGAGGGGGGCAGAACAGATGGGCGTGTGCAGCAGGCGGGCGCTGCCATCCTTCTCTTGGGCTGAGCAGGATGTTTCTTGTCAGTAACCTGGACTATTGGAGATTCAATCACTTTTATCTTCCCCTCTCTCTCAATCCAAATGCCTTTTCATATTAGGAAATTAGAATTGGCCCTGCTCATGCAAGATTTATTAGCTCTGCTGAGCAGTCGCACCAAAGAGTAAATGATTTTGCTTTGCTGGAGCTTTTCACACATTAGGACCCAAATTCTCCTTCCCTGCTCTGTGTCACTGGAGGAGTCAGCTCTACCCAGGAGATGAGGGAGCAAGGGGAAGTACTGTTTGGGCTTGGTTTCTTCCCTCCAGGGCCTCTTGTGTCAGACTTGCAGCCTTGGAATCCCCAGCAGATCATTTCTCTATGGAAGAGCAAACTCTCCTTTGGAGATGGGTCTCATCCTTACACTTAGATGACTTGCCTTGGGAAGAGGGCTCCAAAGGACTTGGAGAAAGCAGGCTAGGGCAGAGATTGGCAACAGAGGCAGAGGATAAATGGGCTGAGTGAGTTCTCTTTCTTAGAGACTTGGCCTCTCCACCTGTCAGAGATGAGGCTACAGGAGATGAGGACCTTTCCAAGCTTGGAGAAGCCACTCAGTTACTTAGTGCATGAGAACTTTAACTACAGGCAGATGATGGTTCAGCAACTCAGGGAAGGAAGGCAGGAAGAGCCTAGGGCCATGTTTCTGGAACTGTGCCATGACCTTGGATTTGAAGGAAGTATGGGCCTGTCTGGCCAGTTGAAAGCCAGGGCAGTAGTAGGCTAAGTTAGCTGTAGAGAGGACTGGACTCCATTGCCAGGGCTATAGGCTTTCCTTCTTGCTGTTTCTCCGCAGACCCTTCTTCCAGCTCCTTGGGACACTTGATCCCATAGGGAACATTAGTCATTATTTTTCCTGACACTTCCTACTGCAGATGATCCAGGGCCTGTGGAGTCCTGAGACTATGGGAAGGTTAAAGGAGCATCAGGAGTCTGTGTGGAGGGAATCACCATCCTCCATCTGCCCATTTCAGATTTCTCCCATGGGGCTTCTTTCTGGGTCCTTAGAAGCTGGGGTTTGCTTATTTTGTTTTTTCTCCCCCTGAGTTTTCAAGTTATTTCAAGTGAAAGTTTAATTGAAAAAGCTGGAGAATTGGGGCTAGAAGAGTTATGGGTCCCCAGGAATGAATGATGCATGTGAACAGCAGCCATTTGGGTCCTGAAGAAGAGTTGTGTTTGAGTGGCAGGGTCAGGGAGAAGGGAGGGGGAGCTTGATGAAGGAAAGACTTGGAGAAATGTCTGTAAGAAGTTCCATGTAGGGCTGGAGAGATGGCTCAGCAGTTAGGAGCACTGACTGTTCTTCCAGAGGTCCTGAGTTCAATTCCCAGCAACCACATGGTAGCTCACAACTGTCTGTAATTCCAAGATCTGACACCCTTACACAGTTATACATGCAGGGAAAACACCGATTTATACAATCAATCAATCAGTCAACTAATAAATAAATAAATAAATAAATAAATAAATAAGGAATTCTGTGTATAGGACTATGGACCACTGTTATACATGCAGGGAAAACACCGATTTATACAATCAATCAATCAGTCAACTAACAAATAAATAAATAAATAAATAAATAAATAAAGAATTCTGTGTATAGGACTATGGACCACTGTTCTCTCAGTACCAACCACCAGCTTTCTACCAACAGTCTGCCTCATGGTATTCCTGGTTCCTATCAGATTCTCTGTCTCCCAAGAAGCCTTGAGTATTGTAGAAGGCTCCTCTACAAAGTTGGGCGGGACAGGTCTCTGTTTTGCATCAACCACTGCCTGCTCTACTCCTTAACTGCTGTGAGTGTACTGGCCTCAGCCTCCCCCTTCTGCAGACTGGGAAGGGGCTGGGTGCAGAGCGCCTCTGAGCCAGCCAGCAGCCTAGCAATGCTGTGTGGTCTAGAGGGCAGCTCAGGTCATGAGACTAGGGCAGATTTGGGCAAAGCAAAGAAAGAATCGAAGTGCTTAGGGTAACTTGGACCTGGAAGTAGAGGAATTGAGATAATACTCCCAAGCCCCCACCCTGACCCTGAGTGAGGGAAACACTGTCTACAGGGTGATGAAATGCTGTTGTCCTTCAGAGCCCATAAGAGGGAGGGATTGGATTACCCTGGAAGAACTTGAATGGCACCCAGGAGAAGCCCCTCCAGTGGGGTCTGTGAGAGAAGGGAGTGTCCTGGAGACATTTGTGGGTGAGCTTCCAGCAGAGAAGAAGGGCAGAGATAAGTGGTAGTAGAGGAGTGGGGCCCATAGAGCTGTCTGTCCCTGACATACTTCTCAATTTGGAGGTGTGGCCATACTTGTATTTTAGCAAGCCTCAGGGCCATTTACATTCGCCATCTGGCTGGGCTGCTGGAGCTAGGAGCTCTGCATTTGGGCCCCCTGGAGCCTTAGGGTGTCAAGATGTGTAGGACAGTGCCTCAAAGAATAGACCCTAAGCCTCTCTTGCTCTCCACACTTTTTTATATTTATTTTATTTTATGTGAATTGGTATTTTGTCTGCATGTATAACTGTGTAAAGGTGTCAGATCTTGGAATTACAGACAGTTGTGAGCTGCCATGTGGTTGCTGGGAATTGAACCCAGGTCCTTCAGAAGAACAGTCAGTGCTCTTAACCGCTGAGCCATCTCTCCAGCCTGACCCTTTTTCTTTCCGCCAAGATAGCAGAAAAGGGCTCAAGTTGGGACTAGGGGAACAGCCTTCGTGAAACGTGGGGCACACTTGCGTAGCCCCTTACCAAGGCTGGTTCTCTAGGCCTTGTTGGGAGGCTAGGAGGAGACCAGGAAGCCAGGAGACTCATTTTCACTGGAATTTGACCTGAAGCAGGATTGGAAGGGAAGGAAAGAATCTGAACAAAAGTGCAGGCAGGAAGGAGCTGTTAACGAGCCTTCCTTTCTCTTTGGGGATAGAGCGGAGCATAGCGGGGTGCAGCCGCCAGCTCTCCTCAGAGCGGCTCTCTGAGGTAGCTGCAGTCTCTAGCCGCTGCCTGCTCCCGCTCTCTCCTTTTTTCCCTCTCCTCTTTCTGGGCTCTCTCTATTATGGGGACTTGCTCCAGCTCTTTCTCTCTCTTCTGTCTCTCCTTTTGTTCTCTCTTTGTCTATTTATCACACTGTGAAGGTTGAAAGAGATGTTATTAATCTGGGAGAATGAAGGCAGGATTAGTGGTATGAATCGGATTTTGAGAGGTGTAATGATAGAAAGACTCGCTCGGCTGGCGGCCTGCGTGAGCTTGATAAATGGGGAGCACTCCAGACTGACTCGCGCCTTCCTCAGCGCTGTGCGCCCTGCCCGCTGGGGCGTGCCGCGCTCTCAGATCTGCCAGCCAGCCCACCCCGCTCCTACCTGAACCGGAGCAAAAAGCCAAGGGTAAAGCAGACACAAATATCTCCCATCGCACTTGGCGACATCATTGCTTTTAGCACCCTTTTTCAAGTGGAGGCCTGTGGAGTTCTCAGACTGGGCAGAGGGAAGGGGACCTAGACTTCAGACTGGAGCAGAACCTGCCTGCCTCTGGAGCCTGCAGATAGAGCTTATGTCCTGCCTCTAAAATAGCAGTCAGAGATCAAGGAGAGACAAGGCAGACTCTAGACCAGCCACCCAGAGTAGCAAACTGTGTGTGTGTGTGCTAAGCAAAGTGCTGTTGGAAGAATTTGGTTGTGCAGTCTCGAAGGGACAGGAGGGAGACAAAAAGAGGGTGGGAAGATGGGAAGGAATTAGTGATGGCTGAAGGAATTAGTGATTAAGGTCCTTGTTTCTGGGAGGAAACCAAGATCTTGAGAGTGGAGGTAGCATTTCCTGAAGTAATCTTCCTATTCATGTCCAGTAGGAGGGTTTTGGTTTTGGTTTTAAAAACAATGCTAAGGATCAAACCCAGGGCTTTGTACATGCCAGGCGAGTGCTGAGTAGCCAGGCCGCCTCCCCGTCCACGCTGGGCCCTCCTGCCTGTTCTTTCCTTCTATTTTTGAGCTGGTCTTGCTATCTCGCCTAGACTGGCCTCAGACTCTGGCCTTCTACATCCAGCACCCTCTGCTGGGCCTTTGTCTATACCTTTCAGTCCTTATCTATAGAAAAATGGCGGTGGGGACAGAGGACAGCTTTGGGGACTCTGCTCTCTCTTTTCAGCTATGGCTCCTGGAGATCAAATTCATGTCACAGGCTTGACAATGAGGACGCATCTCCATGCATGTCCTTCCCCACACACAGCTGCACACAGGATCTCATGTACTGGAACAGAGGGTCCTCCTGAGTGCTGAGATAAATTGGTGTGCCACTATGCCCAGTTAGGCAGTGCTGGAGTTCAAACTCAGGGCCTCAAACATGCTAGGCTGGTACTTTACCAGCAGAGCTATATCCCCAGCTCAGTCTTTTTAGACTTGTAGCCATAAGAGCTCAACTTGGATTTTCTGCTACTTAGTCTCTAACCTCTTCCCAGGGTCTTTGGCTCAGTGTTCCCTTACACATCTCCCTCACACAGTCTGCAGTCTGTGTGGCGCATGATGTTCTGCCCTCGTACATCCCAACAGCTTATGTTTCTTCTTGGAACTTTTACTATAGCTGCAAGTTGATGATGACTTGTGTTGCTTTGTAGTTGTTCTCTTGTCCCGTAGACTGAATCTCTGAGATTGGGGCTGTCTTTGTTGCTGTGTACATGCATATAACTTAGCAGGTGTAGACTCTCAATGGATGTTGACAGTGGGTTGGTATGTTTCTAAAGCCTGGATCCTTCCATTTTATTACACCTGAGTAGGTAGACGATGGACTGATTTGACAAGGGAGACTTGGTGACTAGATGGTAGATATGTTTCAGAGAGGAGGCCCCTGGGTCCCACCTCTGGAACCTCCTCTGACTCCACAGGCCCCCCTCCTTCCTGAGCAATCTTACCCAATCCCAGTTGTGTCTGATAACTGCTTTCGTAGGGCTTCCTTGTCTCACCTTAGAGCAAATGAGCTTTGCCTGTGTGGCACCCCACCCAGTGTGTCCTAGTGAAGACCATCTGGGTTCTTCTCAGATGTCCATCCAGGTTTCATTTCTCCACTAAAGTTCTTGGAGCATGTTGGCCATCGCTGTGTTGTTTTGCAACTGTGTTTAAGTGTCTTTTCTTTTGGCTTGCAGCTCTTGGAGGGCACTGGCCTGATCCACTGGACTTAGATATCTACCATATGGAGTATTTTCTAACCCAACCAAAACAACAACAAAACATTGTATGAGCAGCCGACGGGAGGGAGGGGGAGTGAGGTGTGTGTGCTGTGTGAAGGGTAGGCAGATGGTGGTGGCGCACGCTCAATAAAGGATTATATTTTAATTTGGAAAGCACTTTAGAAACTTAAAGTGCTTTGCCTAAGTGCTGACTGCTATTAGTGTCTCCTTTTTATTAGGAAAAAGGACATGATTTTTCTCTTTTATCTTCAGGCTTGTCCAACTTCTGAGAGTCAAACTTAGCAAAATGCCTGCCCCTCACTGAGGACTAGTTACATGCCAGGTTCAAAGCTTTGGACTTGAAACACAGAATTCTGCTTTGCAGACTGGTTCTGACACCCCTGGGGGAATTAGCCCTAACCACTCAGTATCATGAGGGGGGGGAAAGGCAGGGTCGGTCATTTGACATAGTTCAAGCTCAGTCCCCAGCCAGCCCTTCCTCTCTCCATCTAGACTTGGGCAGAGGAGGATGAGAACGTGCACTCTCAGGGACTATGAGAGCAGTCCAGTGGTTATCAAGACCCACTTGTCATGGAATGTGAAGGACAGATCTTGGGGGTGGAGGAGGGAGGAGAGAAGGAATGGCCTCGGGAGCGTTTGTTCTGTTGTCAACGAGACCAAGAGGCCAAGACTCTCAGTTGCTGGAGCCAGTGATATTGGAGCTGTCAGAGGCCAGGTCAGAGGGGAGTGTGTACAGCAGTATCAGGGAGTTCTGCTGTGGGAGACAGAGACTTTCCCTGGGCCTTACAGGGATCTTAGAGGGTCTTGCTGGTTTGAAGGGAAGGCACTGCCCTCCCTCTGCTGATGACTTGATGCTGCAGTTTTAGGTAGGAGGTCCAGAAGGCTATGCCGCTGTCTGGGCCCTTTCCTGGGCAGCTCCAAGCTGGACATGACGATCTCAGTCTGGATTTTCTCCGTCAGCCCTGCGAGCTGAAGGTTCTGCCCATGGCAGTGGTACTGGGAGGTGAAGCTGGCTCAGCTCGTTATTGCCCTGCAGTCCCATCCCCTAATCTGGCCTAATCTGGAGGTAACTAAGATGGGGGTGGGGAAGTACATTGAGCCTACTGCCTTAACTGGATTTCCATACCTCCTGTTGTTAATTATAGAGATGTAATAATGTGATTAGTGCACGATTAAAAAAAATCCCTGATATGATTACCATGGATTTAATATCACATGATATATCATTATATCGTTATACAGTGACAGATGTAATTGAAATACACTTATTGGAGCCGGGGGTGGTGTTTCATTCAATCCCTAGCACCCCAGGGAGGAAAGGGCTGGCTAAAAAGAGGCAGTGAGGGAGGAAATTGTAATGAAAACAAAGAAAACTCACATTATAGCTCTCACTCCAGGCAGGTGGCTCCTACTGACCTATTTGCCTTAGACAATGACAGTGTGCAGGCAGCTCTGGACAGGCAGCCTCCTCTACAGGAGCCCAGCATAGCTCAGGATTGCCTTATCTTGCAACCTTCCCATAAACCTTGGTGTCCCCAAGTCCCCTCTGACTCAGCAAGTTACTCCACCTGAAAGTACTCAGGGCCTGCCCTAATGGTATCAGACTGAGCTGGCAGCTGTTTTTCCATCCTTGGACCTCCAGTGCCAAATGCTGTGGAATGTAGACCTTTGGTACCACCCCTGCCTTTGCTGTGGTGATGGCTGAACACATAGGAGGCAGCTGTCGTGCTGTGGGCACTGTAAAGTCAAGTGCACGGAGAAGCTAATTCTTCCGCTTTCTGTTGGTGGGCAGTGATGGAGGCAGCTGCCCGGCCCCTACACTTCTTGGTAGCCAGAGTACGGTGCACAGCAGAACTTCCAACTAGACTTGGCGAGTTCTGTAAAATGGAAGAGATTTAAGGAAATGCTTCAGTGCAAAGGGAAAGGAGCTAATAAATGATTAAGAATTTTCTTCTTTTTATTAAAAAAGTCACTGACAATTTTATGCATGTATATATGTATATTGGCCATATTTCTATCTCTCATCTCCATTCCACTTGCTCTGGACACCTTCTTCTCTCTAGTCGCCCTTCCTACTCACCTGTTTTCTGCAGACTTAGGATTGGAGCAAGAACCCCAGGAGATGAGGAGGTTGACAAGTAAAGGTCAGGTGTGGGACTGGCTGTGGATGAGAAGTGGTGTCTCTGCTAGATCTAGAGGTGAAGGGGCAGGTGGGCAAATCCAGCCTCTTTTTAAATGCAGAGCATATAATTCTGCCAGTGACTTTGATGATTTCTGTGAAAATGGAAAAAGGGTTTGGGGTGCTATGAAGTGTGTGCCAAAATGGATTCATAGTGGCCACATCCTACACAGCAGTGTGGCTTGTCAATACTTAGCCCAAGAGCAATGTGGCAAAGCCCTGTTGTTGGGCATTTCAGGGAAAGTGTGTAAGACAGGTGGTTAGGGGAGCTGAAGACTGAGAACTGGGTAGTTGAAATAAAAGAGACATGGTTCCAGGCCTACTCAAAAAGGGATTGAGGCCAGAAAGACCAGGCAGACTGTGGGTGGGGTGGAGGCAAAAGCAGCAAGAGAGAGAAATTACAAAGGCTGTAGGCATCTGAGGTCAGGAGAATCTGTCAAAATGAAAGTTCAGAAAGGCAGCAGTTGTGGTGACGATGAGGATGTGGTTGTGGGGGATGACGGAAGGGGGCAGAAGTAGCTCATTATGGAAGGTCATTAATGAGAATCAGGAGTCAATAGATTAAGAGGCATATTTTCTTTCTTTCTTTTTAAAAAAGATTTATTTATTTATTTATACAGTATACAGAAGAGGGCACCATATCTCATTATAGATGGTTGTGAGCCACCATGTGGATGCTGGGAATTGAATTCAGGACCTCTGGAAGAACAGTCAGTGCTCTTAACCTCTGAGCCATCTCTCCAGCCCCAAGAGGCAAATTTTTTATACTGTGTTATTCTACAGATATTGAAGTTACCCAAAGTGGTGATTATTTGGAATAAAGTCCCACAGGAAGAGAAATAGTCTAGAAGCTACAGAAAAGATTTTGAAGGGCTGGAGAGATGGCTCAGAGGTTAAGAGTACTGGCTGTTCTTCCAGAGGTCCTGAGTTCAATTCCCAGTAACCACGTGGTGGCTCACAACCATCTATAATGAGATATAGTGCCCTCTTCTGATGTGTGTATACAAACTAAATAAATAGAAAACAAAAAAGACTTTGAAGACACCTGCAGAGTATACCTAGAAAAGAACAGGCGCTGGATTTCCATTATTACCTCACTTCTAATCATCCCCAGATTTAATGGTCCTAACAACAAATTCTGGAAAGTCCAGTAATATGGAAGCTTGGGTGTGTCTGGAGTGGCTGGGACCTCCCTCTGTCTTTATCCAGTCTCACTCATGGCCTCTCAGAGGGTTATTTTGAACTTCCTCACTGGCTGTCCTAGGACAATCTCAGTACTTTGTGTGGCTGTCCTGGAGCACTCTCATTACTTGTTAACAGTTCAGAGCCTGGACAAGCATCCCAGCAACTGGGGTGAAGTCTGTCTAAGCATTTCTGCAGTAGCCTTGAAGTAACATCATTTCTGTGCTATAGTGGAAATTATCATAAAAACCCATCCTGTTCCAAGGAAGGGGAGGAGCCATAAACTTTGATGCTGGGATAGGAGATAATATGACTGTCTTTGGAAAACATAATTTTCCACAATTGGTGTTAGGCTGAACCTGTAAAAGATGAGAGTAGTGGTTTTGTTTTTGTTTTTGTTTTTAAGATTTACTTATTTATTATGTATGCAGTGTTCTGCCTGCAGGTCAGAAGAGGGCACCAAATCCCAGTACAGAGGTTTGTGAGCCACCGTGTAGTTGCTGGGAACTGAACTCAGGAAGAGCAGGCAGTGCTCCTGCTGAGCCATCTCTCCAGCCCTGAGAGTAGTATTTTTAAAGGCAGTGCACATTTTTGGATGATGACATCACAAGTATCTGGAGGTGGTGATGAAAATGAGTATGCCTGGGTGGCCACAGGTACACACAGAGAACATGTTATCTCTTTCTATAGTATAGATAGAAAAATTTAATAAGTCACTCAAGGTTGGGCTGAGTGCTGACTTGCAGACCCGGGAGTTGGGTGCAGATTTGAGCTCTGAATGCACTATCTTTCTGCAAGGCATGGGCTGCTGGATGTGCCCAAGTACACATGGCACCTACCCAGTCTGTGTTTACTTGTGGTCTCACAGCTCACTGGTTGTGTGCTGGTTAAGGCCAGCAGTGTATCCAAGTGGTAGACACCCAACTAGCTTGCATGTTTCCAGTTCCAGTCTCTGAGGGCTCAGCTCAAATAAAGAAGACATGTTGATCATTTAGGTAGTGTTTGTATCTGTCCAACTCTCATCCTGAAGAACCGCACCTTCACCTTCTTCTGTAGTAGGCATTAAGACAGTAACAGGCTCGATTTGGTCTCTCATTTTGGGAAAGGGCTCACCAGTCTTGGACTGCAGGATGGCAAGTCATCCTGAAGTGTCAACGGAGAACCGATACCACCATGTCGGTACGTGGTATCCTGGAAGTTACTGAGTAGGCTACTTTTGTCTGCAGTCTGAGCCAGCTTCTAGCCTTTCACCAACCCCCTTCCTGCCATGTCTACTCTCCATCAGGTAGGGTATGGGTGGGCAGGGACACCAGAGCAGCTGTTGATGCCTCTTCTCTCTCTGAAGGATCTGATGCTGCTGCCGTTGAGGGCTACTTCATCTATTAAACCCAATACACTTGTCGCAGCTGCTAAGCCCCCGTAAGCCGCCGGGCGCCGTGTTTGTGATGGGACTGACAGTGCATGGAGGAGGCTGATTATACACGATTCCATTTCGCGGGCCCAGCAATGTAATTTCACAGGGCGATCAGCGTTTGCATGTAATAGCAGGCTGTGCTGAGGTGTCAGAATATTAAAGGCGCTAATGGCAAAGCTCCCTGTTACACAGGGGGCCACCCGCCGCGCCTACAGCAGGGCTGTGCAGCAGGCCCGTCGCAGATGGCTGGCCACTAAGCTAATGGGGCAGCAGCCAAGGCGGGCAGAGCCACAAGAGGGGAAAGCCAGCCGGGAACAGCTCGGCACCTGCTTCCTTGCGCATGGAAATTACAGTGGCCCAGGGGAAGGGAAGTGTGCGTGCCTGTCTGACAGGGTGGGGTGGGTTGGTTCAGTGGGTACAGCATCTTTCAATCCAGCTCCACCTGTCCTCCTGGCTCATCATTTGAGTGCCTGTCATAGACAGAACCTAGAAGTCATTTTCCTCTCCTTAGTAGTCATCTTTCCACCTGCTCTCCCTCTACCTGGGAACCCCAAGAGTTAGGTGCTAACTGTACTGCTGGGCAGGTGGGTGGGCCTTGAGTGCTGAGAGGCATCATGGAGAAGCAGTGACCGTTGGTAAGCAGCTCCAGCAAGTTCTGGAGAGAGCTCTTAAAACATAGTTCTGTCCCACACTGATGAAGATTAAGAAGCTTCTGGGCCCTTCCCCTTCCCCACAGACTGAAGGAAGGGAGCAAGGAGAGGAAGCCTCTCTTCACTCTGTCATTGTCCTTTGTCTAGGCTGCGTCTTCTGCCTGGCCTAAAGTGCTTCCTATTGGCAATCCTCAGGCCTTCCAGTACCGCTCTTCCAGGAGGCTTTCTTTCCTAGCCTCCTCCAGCCTCTCATGGGGCTCAGCCCTCCTGCTCTTTGATTGCCAGGTGGCAGCCTTGACTTCGCAACAAGAGTTTTTGCAGTATAATTTGTATATCTTGTCCTGAGCAGGACTCCTGGACGAGCTCTGCTAAGGTTGTTTACAGATGCAGAATCTTTAGAGGACGTAGGATGGACAGTCACTGGAGGGAGGGGCTAAGGCAGGTGAGCACCTACATAGTCAGCCACTTCCTGATCCACATTGCCAGGGATGGGAGCCTTCAAAAGGGAATACCAAGGTCTGGGTCCAGGTGCAGAGGCGCAGCAGATGTGAGGTCCAGAGTACCGGGTGGTGGGCACACAAGTTCCATTGCTAGAAGAGCTCCTCGTGTCTCTGTGTTGCCTGTGCCTGACAGGTTCCAAAATGACAGAGGGGTTTTTTGGGGGGATGGAGTGGGGAGTGAGGTGCTGTGCCTAGGCTGCCTCTGTGAGTCTGGTGGCCGTGTTAGAAGGTTAAGCTCTGGAGGAGATGTGCCAGTGTTCTCAGCAGGGGCAGCAGGAGGAATCCTAGGCTGAAGGAGAGCAGTTTTAATTAACCGTTTTTAATATCATTTTGGACTTTGGCTGGTGTGTGGAGGCCCCGCTGGAAGCAGCATTTGTAAAAATTAAATCCCTCTTATTAGAAGCTTGGCAGACCCATGTGCACATGCCACCCCTCCTCTTGGCCCAGACCCCCTGAGGAAGTGCTGGATGAGGCCGGGTCTCAGCAGCGATTGGTTATCATGCTTTATCTAGGACTATGAAACTGTGTGTAGCGTGACACCACAGCCACAGTGAAGACTCCAATTCATCTCATCCTTGCTCTGACAAGCTACACTGCCCTTCCTGAAAGGCATCCATCAGGCAGGACCAGGCTGCACCTTGCCTGCTACTTCTCTTCTGCCTGGGGCTCCAACTTGCCCTGGTCTAAGCCTGGTTCTCATTCCCCTTCCATAAATCCTAGCCTGGGAAGATGTTGGGGAGTCATAATTACAGTAATGATCTAATCATGACGTATGGGACAAGCATCTAATGTTATCTGAAGTGGTCTTCCCGCTTAGCTGCGATAAGGCTCTGGGTGACGTGCAGATAACGTTAAGATGCCCTGTCCCTGAGCCACAGGCAGAGTGGAGGGGCCGCCACAGCCCTGCCGCCCACCGCTTTAAGCCGGGAAGCGGCAGCACCTGCTAATGCAAGTGTTTAATATTTGATGGGCTGGGATAAAGCAGGATCACCTTCGAATTGAATTGAGTGTCAGCCGAGAATCTATTACTGAAATTCGGGTGTGATTTGACAGCAAAGTAGACGATGTTATTCTTCACTAGTTACTGCAATCTTCTCCCCGACATCACTTAAATATTTTTTTCTTTGCTTGAGTAAACACACATTATCCTTCTTTTTTCCCCCTTCCTTCCCTTTTTCCTTTTTCAAGGGGGAAAAAAAACCCATCCAGCTTGCCTTCTCCAGGCTGATAGAGTAGATTGTTATTTCTTTATTTGTCCTATTAAATGGAATTTCTGATCGTTTAATCCTGCCTTTGTAAGTGATTTTAAAGTACTTGAAAGGCAGCCGCCTCTGCTCTCTGGCCCAGTGCACTGCAGCCCCAGCTGGCCATGTTCAGCATTTCCCCAGCTGTGCCCACCTATTGACTGTGTCCCCTCTCTGCCTGCATCCTATTGCTGTGAGCATCCCCTTGTTGCCCACATCCTGGCTCTGCCAGGATGTTCTCTCTCAAACTCATCCCTAAGTCCCACACTCAACCTTCAGTTTGTGGCTGTAGTTGTGGCCTGGGACAAGGTAGAGAGAGGTTGGCTGGAGTTGAGCTTTGGCTGGTCCCTCTGTAGTCAAGGAAAATGGCTTTGGAAAGTACTGAGCTTTAAACCGTCTTCTAGTGCCTGTGGGCTAGGTTTCTGAAGCTGGAAAGGAAAGAAACTGGCCTTCTGCCTACCTGGGCTCTGCACAGATACTGTCCGACACCCCCTGTCCTGTCGCCCCATCCCTCCTCCCCCAGACATCTTGTTTCTGACCCTGTGTTGGGTCTTTTCCTCTGTGTGGGAGCTGCTGGGCCCAGAGGTAGGTGAGCACTGCTATCTAAGCATGGCTAGCAGGCATTTGGGTTTTGTCACCTGGCCCAACTCACTCATGTTTCATCCCCGGTACCCCGTCCCACATGATGTCACCTTCCTGCCATTAGAAGAAGGTCAGCTTGCTGTTCAGTGAGTTCTGAAGTGAAGGATAGGGATAGTTAAATGTTGTGTTTGATTTCAGGCCCACTGGCAGAAGCCCAGGACTTCTTTCGCAAGCTCAGCCACATTGTAGAAGTCTAACCCACATAGCTCAAAGTAACTTTCTTTTGGGCCTCAGTTTCCTCATCTGTGACATTAGGCATGCCATACAAGTGAGGGAAGATGCTGCAGGTCCTGTCCCCAAGTGAGGGAAGCAGATCCTGTTCTGCCATGTGTTCCCCACAGATGGAAGTTGCTGGAGGCCAGATGGTGTGATAGAGGACAGAGGGAGCAGTGGAGCTGCTGGGGACCTGAGCAGATCGATGCCCCCAGCACTCCCTTCCCCAACCCCAGGAAAACAATTAAGTACAGATCAATGGGTGGCCGCTTTGAATATGCATAAGTGAGCACTTGACCTTCAACAGAACACACACACACACACACACACATCCTGTGCTCCCTTCACTAATGCTTCAGTTGACATGATGACCTTACTTCCCGTTCATTGAGCTCTCACACACTCACAGCTTTTCACAGCCTTGCCGCCTGTGAAAAAGCAACTTGACCATAGGCATGGTATTGGCCAGTTCCTGTTTCATTTTTCCTGTCTGTGGAATGAAATTTGCAAACACTGATCTCATCTCACGGGTCCCCCCTCAGAACAGTCTTTATAAGCAGTAATACCGAGGGAGGGAGGGAGACTGAGGTGTTCTGGGATTGGAGTCTGTGCAGGGTACATGGTGAAGGGGGCGCTCTGACCAGGGCGGGACCTCAGCAAGCCAGACTTGGAGAGAAGCGCCTGCAAGGGGCTCTCAGGAAGGATGGTGGATGCTGAAGGGGAAATCCCAGAAGGAAGACTTTGGAGAGGGAAGGGGTGAGGAGAGGCTTGGGGTCAGAGAACGTGGTGACAGATTCTGATGAGGTGGGGTTACATGTCCCAGTGGGGAAGAAGTGGGGGCTGGGGGAGATTTGGTGCGTGGGGTTTGCTCAGTGGCCAGGGCCTCTGTTAACAGCTCTTACCTCCTGTCTTCCAGGCTTACAGCTTCGCCATGGGCTGCTGGCCCAAGAATGGACTGCTAGACATGAACAAGGGTCTCAGCCTGCAACACATAGGCCGGCCCCACAGCGGCATTGGTCAGTCCCTCCACAAATCCCTCTGGCAGCTCTTGTCAGTCCCTTGCCCGCATGCCTCAGTCCCCTGGCTAACCAGTCTTGTCTGGTTTCCATGTCTCTTTCTATTCCAACCATTGGCTGGAGGGAGGAGGGTGGGGAGGGCAGATCAAGGGTATTAGGATTGGGGCAATGGGAAGGACTTCTCAAAACATTTCAGAGGACACTGCAATATGGGCTTTGGATGCGTCATAGGTGGCCTTACATTCAAAGCACTGTCCCTTGTCACATTGCCTGCATCCCTAGTGGGCAGTGTCTTCAGGGATCTGGGCATATGTCAGCTTACCCACCTCCCTGTGGAACTGGAGGAGGCTGCTTAATATTGTCTCAAGTCTGTGGCCACTAAACTGGACGATCAATGGGAGTTAAGGAGATGAATTATTTAAACCTCACCAGCTTTTAATTAGTCTAGGTCCTTCTGACCGATGGCTTCGTCCACAGGGTATTGACTACCCTACAGCAGCCTCCGCCTCCACTGAGCAGTGCCTGGGATGGGAGGAGCCACTTGGGGTAACAGGTGGGGTAACACTTGGGGATTGCTGCTTGGGAGAAAGTGGAGTGGCTGCAATCCACATAGTTGGCAGATCTGTGAGCTTCTGATAATCAGTGTGAATATGTGTCTGTGCATGACATCTTGCCTGTATGTCTGTGTGTAAGGTGTCCATCCTTGTACATGTCTGTTAGAAGAGGGTGTCTGCCTAACAATACATCCTTGTTTACTTGAGGGCATGTGTCTCATTATGGAAACAACTACCAGCCTGTGTGTGTAACTGTCAGAAGAAAGTCTCTTTCTGTGTCTCTTATTTTGTATGTGTGCAGATGTTTCCAAAGAACACAGATGACCAGCTGTAGGCGTTATTCTAGAGGACGGACGGAGCCAGGGTGATCCTGGGTGGCATTCTGATCTTATTAGAACTTGATTACTCTTGAAAAGGTGTCATTGGCAGTGACTAGAGACATAAGAACGGTAGAAGGGCCCAGCCCCTTTACCCACTCCGCGTGTGTCGGTGTCCAGTGGGTGCTGAGTGTGCCGGTAAGGGGCAGAGCCTTGAATGTTTACCTGCCTGCCCAGTGTCCAGTTGTTAAGGTAGAAACTGACTGCCAACAGAAGTTTCCCTGTTCAGTTGCCAAGGTAGCCTCTACTTTGTCTCCATTGTAGTCACCCCTGGGATGCCCTTTGTCAGCCCTAGGGACCAGGGCCAGAAGGAAGCCTGGGTCTCTGGGGCACCCTGCCATAATGGCTATTCTTTCCTGAGGGCTCAGCAGGAAATTTACTAGGTAAAAACACTTGAGTTGGGATCCTTGAGGGATAAATACATTTTCTAAGTAGAAAAACAAAAGAGTAGTGTTCAGGCAGGGAAAATGTGTGTGCAAAGAAAGCCTGAAGACCCGCAAATATATTTAAGAAGACAAGTTTAGACATCTGCAAGTAGTTTTCTAAGCCTGGAATAGGAAGTTTAGTTTAGTAACAGAAGCAGAGCCTTGAGGATTTGCTTAAAAGGTGATTTTTCCTCCTGGGAATAAGATTAGAGGAAGTAATTAGTTGGAAGGAAGGACGGTGTGAGCAGAGCTCTGACCATATCTAGGGCAGCACTCTGCGTTGCACTCTTAGGAGCTGCTCAGTAAAGTCCTGCAGACGATGAAGAGCTGGCGAGTGTATGTACTGATGTAAGAGTGATGGAACAGGACCATTGAGGAGGCTTGCGTTCCTTCCCGGAAGGAGGCTAGCAGCAATGCTGTCTGGCAGGTAGGTGGGTGGTTGGAACAACGGGACTATGGTAAGTCATTCTCCAGAGCCTTGACCGGGGAGTCCAGCTCCTGTGTGTGGACTAGCATATATTTGTGATGAGGACAACTCCCTCTCGACACTCTTTGTTGTCTCTTGAGACTCCGTGATCCTCCCTTGTCTGTTCTCCTGGGTTAGGACTCCTGACGTAGCCTCTCCTTTAAAGAAGAACTTTTTTTTTTTTTTTTTTTTTTTCCTCGCCCAGAGGCCAGCTCGTGGCTCTAGTTCTAGCTTTACTGTGCAGAACCTTGAGACCTCAGCTGAGGGGCAGTGCTGCCAGCCTCCTGGGACAGTGGAGGGGGCCAGTGAGCAGGCCAGGGGAAGGCCTGTGTATAAGGCCCATCTAAGGTAGATGCTCAGCCAGTGTCAGAGGCTGCCAGGGCGCTGGCCCCTCTTGGCACTTGGTCTCTGCAGTCTGAATGAAGAGGGCAGCCCTGCCAGTTCCTGGCTAGCTCTGAGGTATGGGTAAGGGTGTTTGGAAGGGAGGGAGGATAGAGGGCATTAATTGGACTGGGAGAGGCAGGGAGGGAGGCGTGGGTTTTGAGCAGTGAGGTTAATGGCCCTCGCACCAAAGAGACAGCTTTAATGAGCTTCAGCTGGCGGTGCCCCGAGTTACTGTGCGTGCTAAAAGGGTCGCGCTGTAAGAGTTTGATGTGGACTGCTTCTCAGCCCTGGGGTCAGGGGTCAGCTCCTGTCACTGGCCACTCAGGCTGGTCCTCAGTGACATGGTGCTAATTAACTGTGAGGAGCTGCCAGGCTGGAGTAGGGAATGGTGTGTATATTGTTGAGTGGGGCTGAGGCAGCATTGGGTGATGCTGGACAGGAATTGTGCAGATCCCACCACTTAGTCATCTCTAGGCTCTGATTGGTTCATGCACAGTGCCATGGTGATATGACATTGATGGTGTGGGGTTGCCCAGAGTACAAGGAGGCAGGCTTGCTGGAGGGGTGGGCTAAGCTCTAGAAAGGATGGGTGGGAGGAAGGGCAGGCAAGTTGTGTATCCTGGGCTGCTTGGGGGGAGGGACTTAGTCTGCCTCACGCTTTGAGAGTGGTCTGCTGTCTTGTCTGGGGAGGACTGACAGAGAGTCTGTGTGCCAGGGAGGCCAAAAGAAAGGCACAGAAAGGTCACGAGAGCCAGGGCAGCGCCGAGAATGGGGCGAGGAACCAGGTGAAGCTTTCTTTTAGCCATTAACTGCTTTCCTTGCATCTGCTGTGTGTCAGGAACTGTGACAGAGCACAGGTAAATTGGTACAGATGGCGTGCTTCCTGGTGTCCACAGGAATTTCAGGTGGAGTTTTGAGCTTGGCCCTAGAATCTGGAGATGACTATCAGGGTTGGCTAAGGGGGTCCAGAGATGCTGGAGTTTAGCAGAGTTTGGCCGTGGGAACCTGATGGAGCTGCTGAATGTAGACTTGCCAACTTCCAAGGCTGTGGCTCTGTCAGGAACCCCCATTAGCTTGTCTCCAGGGTAGGCCAGCCTCACAGCTCCTGTTGAGTGGTCTGTCTTTTTTTCATGTCATCAGAGGGTGGGCCGAGTGTTGGTGTGTGGAGTTGATGTAGTGGTTCCTACAGAAATTAACTTAGTTCTCCTGACTAGCACATGAAGGCAGCCATCGTGGTCCCTTAGAGATAGATGAAGAAGTGGAAGCGCAGGTCAGTGACTGGCTTAAGGTCCCACAGTCTGGTGAACTAGAGCAAGATAACTAAATATCCAAGGGCACAGCCCAGCTTCTCAATACCTGTGCCCTGCCAGTGCTGGGCCCTTTTAGTGTAGAACTTTGTAATTGCTTTAACTTAAAACAAAAACAAAAACCTGGGTTCTGGGAATCAAATTCAGATCTTCATGCTTAAGAGAAAGCACCTCAGCCACTGATATCTCCTCAGCCTGGCCACACGCTCACTTTCCCTGGCTTCCTTAAGGTCGTGTGTGTGTGGTGATATATTGTATATTTAATAAAAATAGCCTGGAATATCAGAGGACAGAGCCAAGGCAGGAAGGTCAGGGAGTGGTGACCACGCTTTAATCGCATCCCTCAGGAGGCAGAGATCCATCTGAATCTCTGTGAGTTCAAGGTCTAAGAGAGCCAGGGTGAGAGAGCACACCTCTTTAACCCAGCACTTGTGATTCCATGCTTCTGCTGCTCCCGGGACTTGGGAAGCACAGGCCTTTAATCCCAGCACTAGGAAAGTTGGACCAGGAAGTGAAATAGCAGAGGGCGGGGGGCAGGCAGAGAAAGCTGAGGCTGGAGGAGACAGGACTTCTCTTGGCATGCTGCTTCCCTTTCTGGCTGAGGACAGAGGCGCTTGGTTTGGGTGGAGGGTAACTGACATGGGCCTGAGGAGTTGACTGCCGGCCGGGTGAGATGGGGTTCCACCTCTCTGATATTTCAGCTTTCCCCAATATCTGGCTCCAGGTTTTTATTATATACCAGGTAGAATTCATGTAGTGCATGTGATCCTTACAAGCCTTTACAAAGCTTGAGCAGCAACAGCTAAAGAGAGGGAGGCAGGCACTGCCATCCGTCAGTCCTGAAACCACTTGGATCCAAAGGCGGGGCCTCCTCCAGCCCTGAAAGTTCTTACTTGGATTGCAGTTTGCTCTCTACCTCTTGGCCCAGGGAATCCCACCTATCTTCCAGACCCTCACATTAGGAATATACAGAAGATTACCCTGATACCATTTGTCATAGGCAATAACTGGGTCCTTTAGGCCAGGGATGTAGCTCAGCGGTAGAGCATTTGCCTAATGCGAACAAAGCCTTGGGATTCAATCTGTAGCAACACACACACATGCACACAAAGCCTGAGTCCTCCAGACTGGTCTCTCTGCCTGGGTTCCTTCCCTTCTCTCCTTTCTGAAATCTGCACAGGAAGTATCAGTGAGGCCCGCTGTTGAGACAGTCGTAGGCTGCTTGTTGCAGCTGGCAGGGAGGAGAAGTAACTGCAGCAGTCCCTGATGCTCAGCTAGGTGGTCCTGCCCTGTGATCTTAGCCCTCTGAGACTGGGAAAGGGGCCTGCTGAGGCTCATGGCACAGATGCTATGACCAGAGACCAAATGGACTCTCGGGAGCTTGCTGCCCAGCAATTTGTTAAAAGCTGAACTGGCAAGTAGTGGGGGGGCGCCCTTCCAGGGGGGGAGTACTAGCCTGTGGTCTCCCCCACATGATCATGTTGGGTGTCTATCAGAGTCCAGTCAGAATGCATTAGCTCTGTGGCATGGATCTCATTAGTGCCCGTGAGAGGTGTCACTGCAGGAGAATCGTAGGCTCAGGGAGACGCTTGTACCAAAAGGAAGAAAGGACAGTGACAGCCTTTTCTTTGCTGCCAAGCTCACTGGGCCTGCCGCCCTCCTCCTCCTCGTGGGGAGGGGGTGCTGGCTAATGAGCTCAGCTGCAGTACAGCTTTGCCTTCCCCTCCTTGAAGTTTCCCAGGTCTCTCTGAAGACCTCAGGCCCTGGATTAGCACACAGGGACACCAGCCCCTCCTCTTGCCCAGCAGGGAGTTCCTTCTGATCACCCAGCTCTAGCATAGGAAGGGAAAGGGGGAGAGGCTAAGGTGGGGGAGGGGTGTTACACCCCCGGGAATGCTCCAGTCCCTCTGCATCTCTTAGCAGTGACCATGTTCTCCTCTCTACAGGGACTGTTGCTTCCAAGAGCTGTGCTCTTTCCCTCCTTCCCACCACACCTGCCCTGGCGGCGTTCTTCTCCCTAGCTTGAGCCCTCACAAGACCTGACGGAAATGTAAGGACTGTGGCCTAGGAGTCTGAGTCTGCAGTTGATATGTGGGCCCAACATGCACACAGCTTTCCGGCTGAGCTAGAGGGCCCTAGAATTAGCACAAGCTCAGGATCTAAGCTCCAGATGAAATATTGGTTTTCAGCCCCTGGAGATTTGGATGGCTCTCTTCTCATTCTGTCCTCAAACACATCTCACGGCTGCCACCATTGCTATTTTGGTTTTGACCACCTTCACTGCTGGGAGGGCCAGCTTTGTGTTCAAAGTAAAGCAGAACTAGAGGGGTTTGCCCCACACTTTGCCCTGCCCAGAAAGTGGGTGGCCATAAGGCATCATTATCCAGGTGGCAGCAGGGCCAACACTTCCTCTACTGGATGTCCCCGGGAGTGAGGGATGCTGGCAGTTTCCTTCTTGAACAAGACCTGTGGGGCCCTGGGGATATATGTGTGTTGGAGCTGTTCTTGCCCCAGGTTCGGGTTCTAGTCCTCAGTGACAGTCCCGGATAGAAAAGCAGATAGGTAGGTAGGTAGGTAGGTAGGTAGGTGGGTGAGGAAGGCTCTGTTCTGTGCACACATGTGTTGTGTGTGGGTGATGGAGTGACAGTGCAGCCTTTGTTCCCTACCTTCTTAGCCCCAGGCTGGCTTGGCCTCCCCTTGTCTCTCTCTGTATCTCCTGTCAGACCATCGCAGACGTAAATGACAAAGAAATCAGAAAGACAGATCAATGCTGGCCAAATTAGCACTTGCAGATAGACTGTGTGGGGATGTCAGCGCCCTGACCCCTGGTGATCTTGCAGCCTTCACCGCTGATATTATGCAAATTGCATCCATCTGGCAGGACCTGTGCGTGCTTGCTGCTCCTACTCAGAAGAGTAATGGGCTGGGGGTGGGCGGGAATGTTGGAGCAAGTCGGTGGAGTGTCTGTGTTTGTGAGAGCATGTGTGCGTGCGTGTGTGGTGCCCACCAAGCACTGGGCGGTGATTGAGTGATTGACAGGGCAGATAAGGGGCTGCATTGGATTCCTTTGGGCTAGGGGATTAGGAACAGCTACAGATGGGAGATAACTGGACTTCATTGCAGTTTATTTCCTCCTTATCCCCCTCCCCACCTTCACTCCCTGAAAAACACAATCTCTGGACTTTGCGTCTTTTTCATCAATATTTGCAAGTCATTATCACTGGTTTAAGGTGAGGGACAATGTCAGGGCCCAGAGCAGACAGCCCTTCTCCAAGTCCTGAATGGGTCCCGCACCCTGAGAATTCATCTTCAGAGCATTTTGCACAGCCTCCCTCCGGCCCTTAGTACTCAAGTGACAGCCCCATTTCTCATGACTTGCCTCATCTGACCCTGGGACCATAAGGCATTCCTTAAGCTGAGGCCCTGCCCCTCACCTTGGAGTTGATGTCTGACATCCCTGCCCCTACATTTAGGCTACCACCTAGGTGTTTCTCACCTTGGCATTAGCTGGATACCCTCAGACAGCTTTCACCCTGCTACAGGGATATTTATGAGGAAAGTGAGTCTCAAAGGTTGTTGCCCACTTTGGCTGCCTAACGAGAAAACAGGAAAGCTAGAATTTAAACCCAGGTCTCAGCTACAGAAGCTGGGCTCCACCCTTCTTCAACACTCATGGATTGTCACAGCAGGACTCACTGAACTAACCAACCATCATGGACAGTGAGCAGATGAGTTCCTTCAGCTCCCAGTCTGCACACAGACTCAGACCTGGTCTCTAACCCCCTGCCAAGCTGACCTTCCCCATTCCAGGCTAAGGGGATGAAAGCCAGAAAGGTCCTGTCCATGAGGTAGTGGGATTAGTGCAGGAAGGACACACAGAGGGTAGGATGTACCCAGCCACCGAGCCAGCCCAGGAGCCCAAGAACAGGGGCCGATGTTTCTTGGGCCAGCTAGGGTATAGCAGTTACAGAGGCTCCTCCAAAATTGGATCCCTGCTGTAGCCTCCCACCAGGCAGGGTTGGGAGCTAGGAGTGCTGGGGACATGTCCTCGGACATGTGTGCCAGGGGAACTTGTCCTAATGAGGAGAACATGGCTGCTAGTTAGGCAAGGGGCGGGCAGGAGCTGCAGAGCTGATTGAAGGCAGGGGCAGGGGTCAGACAATTAGGCCCAGATCCGGCTGTTTGATGTGAGTTCTGAGGCCTCAAAGCCTCCCTTCAGCCGGCTCCCTTCACTCCCTCCGCTCCCTCCTCTTCCCTTTCTTCTTCTGCCCAAAGGCAGGAAGGATGGAAACGCTTACACTCACTGTTACTATATTAAACCCCATGTCAGGCCAGCAGGGCCCCAGGACTCCTGCCCACAGGGGGCACTCTAAGCCCCCAGGAGGCTCCTTGGACCTTAGAGGGAGCATATGGTCAGAGGCCAAGCCCAGGCCAATGGAGCCCTGAAGTAAAGAAGCCCCACCTCTCTCCCAGCTAGGAGTTAGGAGAGTGAATGGCTGCCCAGTGGGAAATGGGCTCTAGACTCTAAAGGCCATGTCTTGTGCTAGCTTTTGTCCATCGCCACCTACAGCCACTTAGTTATTTCTGTCCTGTCCTGCGGCTGGGGGTGAGAACATGGCTCACATGCACATACGTGGTCACACACATCTAAGCAGTCACTCCAAAACCCTCATGGGTAAGATAAAGACACATAGAGTCTAATAGTACTAGCATCCTAGCATCCTGGCAACCCACAAGCAGAGCCTCCTCTGCCCCGGTTGTCATGGCCATGTCACAAGACCCCTTGCTTTAGTCACACCAATCCACAGGGTCTTTGCGCAGAGCCCCCAAGATAATAGGGATTAGCAGTTGGATTGGGGGCGGTTAACCAGACTTTCATTCTTCACTCCTAGGAAATAAACAGAGCTGGTACTGACCACATAGAGGAAGCCAGATTGTGGGGGCCAGTGGAGAAAGGGAGGGTGGGAGCAGAGATAAATGTTAGCTCATTTCTTCCGTAATTAGTTACTCCCTCATCCCCGTGTTGTAATTGTGAACAAGCTGTAATGTTTAATTAGTCTGTAAATGAAACCCCAATTTCATAATGGTCTGGCTGACAGGGCTAAGTGAGCAGGGAGCAAGCGGAGGAGAGCCAACAGAGAGCCTCCTCGAGCCTGTGCTGTGTGAGGAGGCTGTGAGTGAGCCTGTGCTGTGTGAGGAGGCTGTGAGTGAGCCTGTGCTGTGTGAGGAGGCTGTGAGTGAGCCTGTGCTGTGTGAGGAGGCTGTGAGTGAGCCTGT
>PVIH01020015.1:13311-33819 GCA_004025045.1 Sigmodon hispidus | reverse complement strand
CACACACACACACACACACACACACACACACACACACACACGCATGCACACACACACATGCACAAACTTGTCAGACTTGTGGGGCTTGAGAACAATGTCCAGAAGCCTCACTCTATCATGCTTAATGCTTAGAGTCTACGTGCTCCTTTTGGCGCTAGATTTCTTGACTTTCTTTCTCTTTCTTCCTTCCTTCTTTCCTTTTCAACAATCTAATCTTATTATGTAGCCCAGGCTGCCCTCAAATTCATGATGTCTTGCTGAGTTTCTTTTTAGGAATACGGTGTTTTGCCTGTGTGAATGTTTGTGCCAGGTACATAATCGATACAGTGGCTATAAGCAGAATCCTCTGGAACTGGAGTTACATGTGCTTGTGAGTCACCATGTGGGTTCTGAGAAGCCAACTTAAGTCTTTTGGAAAAGCAGCCAGTGCTCTTAACTAGTAAGCCATCTCTACATCTCAAGAGTTGGGTTTCCTCCAATTTTTTATTTCAGAAAAGCTCTCACGTAGCTCAGGTTAGCCTTAAACACACAATATAGCTGAGGCTAAGCTCGAAAGGGTTGACCCTTGTACATCTGCTCGGAGCTGGGATTACAGGTGTGCACCACCACACCCAGTACATCTGAAGTCACTCTGGGCCAGGAGTGGGGGACTTACAGCGCTCGCTCTGCATGTAACGGGTCACGCCTTCGAGGCTCAGCTCATCCAGCAGACGCTCCTTCTGGGAGCCTAGGCCCAGGGTCTGGGAGAATAAATTCCGCAGGAAGTCCACTGACCAACAAGAGAGACAGCGCTAAGTGGGCACTGAGCCAGGGCCCGAGGCCTGGCCCAACCGTGCAGTCTACTACCCCCCCCCAAAGCCCCAGCGTCCCACAGCCAGCCCTCTGCAGTACCAAGTCCATTATCACAGGCTTTCGGTGTCACTCCTGCTAGCTACCGTACAGACCCCAGGTCACCACCCCAGGTCACCTCCCCGCCCTTCTCCAGGAGGATACTTACTCTCGGCCTCTCCGCCAGTAGCTCCTGCCTCAGTGTCCGAGTCTGAATCCTGGAAGGGGCAGGTGGGATGGCCAAGCCCAAGAGTGGAGTTAGGAAAGAAGGGAGGGGTAGGGAGGGGGTAGCACCAGGTTCAAAGAGGACAGGCTCTACTGGGAGGTAGCCTGAAGGAGTGGAGGGCCAGGATGAGGGTTCTGGAAGAGGCTGCCTATAGGGAGGGCACAGGTCTCCTCATCAAACTGACTTTCTAGGTCTTAACCTTTTTTGAGATGGGATCTCTCTGGCTGGCCTAGAACTGGCTATGGAGATCAGGCTGACCCAGAACTCCCAGAGATCCCCCTGCCTCTGCCTCCTGAGCTTAAAGGCACCTATCACCATACTTGCCCCATTTTTTTATTTTGACAGTGTCTCACTATATATCTCTACTTGGCCTAGAACTCACTATGCTGTGCTTGAAATCAGGATGCACTTGCCTCTACGACTTTCCGACTGTTGGAATTAAAGGCATGTGCTACCATGCCTAGCTTGCTTTTTTTTTTTTTTAATTTGCCTTGGTGTTTACCTGGAACTGGGAACTGGAACTACAGGCAATTGTGAGCTGCCACGTGGGTGCTGGGAATTGAACCCCGGTCCTCTGGAAGAGCAGTCAGTGCTCTCATGGCTGAGCCATCTCTCCAGCCTACCTACCTTGCTTTTTGAGGTAGGGTTTTATGGAGTGCAGGCTGGCCCCAAACTTGCTATGAAGTCTACATGACTTTGAACTTCTGATTCTCTTGTCTCCACCCCCTCAATGCTGGGATTACAGGTGTGATGTTGGAGATCACGTCCAACATTCTAGCCAGTTGGACATCACAGCCTGACAAGATGCCAGGGCTTCATCCCTAGGCAATCCCACTACTGGGTCTAGACTTCCAGCCTATGGGCTTCAACTTGGTCATGCAGTTCAGAGGTTGCTGTGAGGCTGAGCAGGGCATCTCTTGGCATCTAGCTGCTCCTCTCCACTTTCCTGGTCCTCCTGCTACAGCTATGCTATAGCCTAGGCACTGGTGATGCTGCTTCTCTGTCCCCAGATGTGAGCCTTCCAAGGTTGCTCCAATCATGTTCCAGAGTGGCCTCGGAATCTCCCTGAAACCAGTTCCTGCTCCTGGTCCCCACGCCAAGTGGTCTCACTGCCCCTTAGCTGGTATCTCTCCTCTACCAATTTCCAGTGGGCCTACTCAGCCTCCCTGTATCCCTCCACTGACCCTCTCTCCCCGCCCCAGAGCTCCACCTGGTTCAGCCTGGTTCTCTCTCCTGGGTCCTGCTCTGGCTTCCTTGACTGTATCGGTCTCTGTTCCCCCTCTTCCTCATATATGGTAGCCTGTCTAGGGCATCCACACTTCTTTCCTTTAAACCCCCTGAATCACAAACATCTACCAAGTATCACATCAGCCACACAAGGGCAGGGACCTTATCTACATTTGACACTTAATGCCCAGCCTGGATGACAGGACTTCCAGAACCATCTGCCACTAAACACAAGCAGACTGGGTGCTAGGCCAGGGATGGCCTTGTAGGAAGTGTCTGTAGTAGTCTGACCGACATAGTCACCTAACTGTTCAAAAGCCCTCCGACTAACTCTTCCCACTCTGCTTCTAAACCTCCTTTCCAAATTATTATTTCTTTTATAATTTATTTATTTATTTTTATTTATGTGCATTGGTATTTTGCCGACATGTATGGCAGATCTTGTAGTTACAGACAGTTGTGAGCTGCCGTGTAGGTGCTAGGAATTGAACCCGGGTCCTCTGGAAGAGCAGTCAGTGCCCTTAACTGCTGAGCTGTCTCTCCAGCCCCCAAGTTAATTTTTTAAAAAAAGCTTCTTTTGCTGTTACTGCTATTTTGAGACAGGGCCCCACATAGCCCAGGTTGGCTCCAACTTCCTACGTATCTGAGAGTGGCCGTGAATTCCTAACCCACCTACTTTTATTTCTTAGGTGCTGGGATTGCAGGGCTGCTTCACCACCATGCCTGACTCTAAAACGATTCTTTCCTGATTTTTAAAATTATACAAGCTGGCAAGAGGGCTCACTACTGAACCTGACAGTCTGAATCTGAGGCCAGGCTCCACGTGGTGGGTAAAGAGAACAGATGTCTTCAGATCACCACACATGTGCTGTGGCATGGACATCCTACCCACAAAGCAAGCAAACGAGCAAAGTTTAAAAAATAAAAGAAGAGGGGGCTGGAGAGATGGCTCAGCGGTTAAGAGCACCGTCTGCTCTTCCAGAGGACCCGGGTTCGATTCCCAGCACCCACATGGCAGCTAACAACTGTCTGTAGTTCCAGTTCCAGACAAAACACCAAGGCAAATAAATAAATAAATAAAGTTTTAAGAAAAATAAAATAAAAGAAGAGACTGTGCAAGTTTTTTTTTTTTCTTTTTTTTTTTTTTTGGAGGCAGGTCTTACTGTCTCACCCAAGCTGGCTTCCGGTTCATAAGGCTGCTTTCAGCCTGAGCCCTTGCATAATGAACAAATGCCAAAGCCAAGCCAAGTAACAGTTAAAAAGAAATAACTCCAGCTGTTTCCTCTGCATGAGTTTTCTCTCAGTGATATTACAGAAATGTGTCTGGCAGAGTATGATACTTCCCAACATTTCACAAACCCACCTCATTCTTTTTTTAAGATTTATTTTAATTATGTGTATATGTGCATGTTTGTGCATGTGCGTGCATGGTTCTGCGTGTGCCCATGGAGTCAGAGCCCTTAGCACTGCAGTTACAGTCACTTGTGAGCTGCCTGATATATGGGTTCTTGGAATAGAACTCGGGCGGTCTGGAATATCAGTATACATTCTTAGCCACGGAGCCATCTTTCCAGCCCCCAACCCCATTCTTTATTGTGCCTCCATAGTAACACATTGTATGATGAACCATGGATCATTGACTCCTTTTTCTGACAGCCACTGGGGCTATTTCTAGTGTTCTGTCTGGATAACGCTGCAATTGACACCCACACATCATCTTTGCCACTGAGAACCCCTTCTGACTGAAACCTTTGGTCTGGCATTAAATCTTATTTTGGGAGCCAGACAAAGATGCTAGAGACCCACAGCAGGCTGTCACAGCGCTGCTGTACACTTAGGGGGGTATTGTTGACCACAGCCTTTGTACCTGTCTCCCTCTGAAGAGTGATCTCATAGCAATAGGCACACTGACATTCAGTGGTCTGTAGGCATTGTCTACTACAATGGTTCTCAACATCTGGGTCTTGACCCCTTGGGAGGGTTGAACGACCCTTTCACAGGAGTCAAATATAAGAAATCCTGCATATCAAATATTTATATTGTAATTCATTATAGTAGCAAAATGACAGTTATGAAGTAGCAACAAAAATAATTTTATAGTTGGGGGGTCACCACAGCATGCGAAACTGTATTAGTCACAGTGTTAGAAAGGCTTAGAACCACTGGCCTAGTACATGAGGACATCTTGGCCTCTGGGGAATCTGGAGGCAAGGGCAGGTGTCTTTAAACATCTTTGAGATGGTTCATCTACCTCCCCACTGAACTCACAGCATCTTTAGAACCCATTTTTTTTTCCTAAAGGTTTCAAGCCCTTCCCTTTCCCAAGGGACAGTGCATCAGGTTCCTCACTGTTAGTGTCCACAAAAGGCCTTACACTCACTGGGGTGCCGGAGAGATTAAATGAAGTCATGTGCACTAAGGAACAGGCAGAACATCAATAAAAGACAATCTCAGCAACAACTACTGAAAACATGACTTCGTCTCTCAGCTCTTCACACTCTGCATGGAACACCACATCGGATTTTAAGCAGATTCAAAATCATTTATGAATTTATGGTCATATCTTGGTCTTGTTCCTAGATCAGCTTGTGAGTTCCTCCAAGGCAGTTTGGTTAGAACCTTCTATAATCTTCTCTGACCATAAAGTTTGCTGTGCACTCCTAGAGTGGCCTCCTCTTTTGAGACAGAGCCCCACTGTATGGCACAAACTGCCTCTCGTTTCTCCATTTTACAGCCTTAGCCTCCCAGGCGCTGGGATTACAAGGTGTATCACACCCAACTTCTATGTTTAAAAATCACCCCTTTAAGGTCATTTCTCCCATCCCATGAGATCTGTGAGTTTGGGGGATCAAACTGGAAAACTGTCTCTCTCAGAATGAGGTTCGGGAGGGATTAAGGAAGGTGGGTCACAGTAAGAAAAGAAGACAATATGGAAAGGCAACGGGTGGGTGAGGCTGTACATTTTTCATTGACAGTCCCCAGAAGCCACCATTCCCCAGAGGCTGTACTAATCCCCATATGGAGTTAGGGATCAGAACCATAAGCCAAGGGCCCCCGGGGGGGAAAAGCCTCCCCTTGCCGCCTCCCCCCAGTGTGGAATGTGGAACCAGGTCCATGTCGCTCCTTCCCTCCACCCCTTACCCCATCTCACCTGAGCCTCCTGCACCTTCCCTGCCTGGGTCTCCAGAGGGTCAGAGGCTGGGGAGGAGGGGGAGCAGACGTGGTTACAGTGGGGGGAACAGTTAAAGGGATGAGAGCGGTGGAGGCAGCAAGCCGACCCACCAACCTAACTATCCTGGAGTCGGGGGTGGTAGTAAAACCATCAGGAGCTGGGGAAGGGCATATTTTAGAGTGTCAGACTGTGTGAGGTTGGAAAGGTGGGGAGGGGAAGGGTTAGGAGAAGAAAGCAAGCGAAACGGGACTGGGAGAAGATTTCAAAGTTAGGCAGCACATGGTAGCGTGTGTGTCAGCCGGGAGAAGGCGAAGTTTTTCAAGAGATGTTAAGTAGGGATACCCCGCTGAGAGTGGAGAGTAGGCGAGGAGATGCAATGGAGGTGGGAGGTGTAGGAGAAGCACAGAAACCCCAGGAATGAGATAGAAAGGGGCAGCAGGGCTCCCTGAGCATCCTCCAGTTATCCCTAACACCAGACAACCTTAGCAACCAGGATCGGGGTAACTTTGGTCCTTAGCAACGAGGGAACCCCAGCAATCAAAGTGCGAGAGACGCGATCATTAAGAACTTGGCAAATGGACCTTTAAAAATCTCACCAACCTAGCAATAGCCACCACTTAGCAACGGCCCACCAAATCCCACTCCCTTCCTCGGGCCCCGGGGCCTGTAGCCCAAAGCCAGGCCCCGGCGCGGCCCGACCCTCCCACCTGAGCCCCCGACTCACGATCCGGCTCGGCCATGGGAGCGGGGTGGGGGCCCTCGGAGCTGTCACCGACTGCACTGTCCCGTGACGGCACCGGAAACAAGAGGAGTAAACCGAGATAGGCTGGAAAGACTACAACTCCCAGCATCCAACGCAGTCCCGCAAACGCTTTCGCTCGTCGCGTAAAACTACAAATCCCAAGATGCCTGGTGCGGGTAGCCATATTGCTAAAGGGCGTCTGGAAAAAGTGGGGAAAACTCAGAGAGCCGGAGTCCACCTCGTTATTCTGATTGGTTCTGGCGCTGCACGGGGGCGTGGCGTGGCTATTTAGCATATTTTGATTGGGTAGATGAGGGGGCGTGTTGGGGAATTCCCAGCAGGGCGGAAGCACTGGAGCTTACGGCAGAGCCCAGCGGCAGGCGGGCGACCATAGGGGCCAGCCGAGGTGGCTGGGGCCATGGCCGGGGTCGCGTGTTTGGGGAAAGCTGCCGACACCGAAGAATGGTGCGACAGCGGCCTAGGTTCCCTAGGTCCCGACGCAGCTGCTCCCGGAGGGCCGGGGCTGGGCGCAGAGCTTGGCCCGGAGCTGTCGTGGGCGCCCCTTGTCTTTGGCTACGTCACTGAGGATGGGGACACGTGAGTAAACCTTAAATTACCAAATGGAGTCCAGGATCCCACCTGAGTCTCCATTAGCCTGTGATTCCTGTGGCTTCTTATCTGCTCGCTGCTAACTCTGACTTCCGATGTTGGACTTCCTGACCCATAGCTCCCCAAACACTAAATTGTGTCAAGCGTCTCACCTTTCTTGATCTCTTAAATCTGTGTTCCTGGAATCCACATCTTACCTACTGACCCCCAGACCGGATCTGAACCTTTCCGACTGAACTGCTGGGCGTGATGGGACTCACAGCACCTGGGAGGCGGAGGCAGGAGGATGTCTGTAAGTTTGAGGCTACCTGATCTACAAAGTGAGTTCCTGGCCAGCCAGAGCTACATACAAATCAGAATCTCATTTCCATAGTGATAGATTAACCAAATATTAACCAAATATTTCTCCCAAACTACCACCTTCCAGTCCCTCTTTTTAGTTGAGCTGAGTGTCACTGTACACATTTGTAACCCCAGCACTCAATGGGTTGAGAGACAAGAGGATCTCTAGTGTGCGGTCAGCCTGAGAAGATCCAGTATCAAAAATGAGGGAAGAGGAAAAGGAGAGGGATATTGGAAAGTAAATTTAAGAAGCAGGAAATTTTGATTGGTAGCTAAGCTGGGGGAAGGAGCCGCTGTGGTGAAGGTCCGTGTAAGGGAGTGCACCCGGGATTTTTTGTCTTTTGTGCTTATTGGGTATGCCCAGTGACTCAGTGTCTGACCCAGGAGGGAAACAACGCAATCACCATGAATCTTAAAGAAACAGGTGTAGTTCCCTTAATTTTATTATTTTTTTCACTTTCTATTTAATTGGTCCCTGTTCCTTTGTTATTCTATTCTGACTACTTTAGATCTAAGTTTTGTAAGTTTCTTTTCCTCCTTTCCTTTTTTTTTTTTGGACAGTCCCATGTAGCCCAGGATGGTCTTGAGCTTGCTATGTAGCTGAGGATAGCCTTGTTTTTTTCTTTATCCTCTTGCCTCCCGCCTTTACCTCCCAAGTGTGCATCACCATACACACATACACACACATATACACACACATACACACACTCATACACACACATATATACATACACACACATATACACACACACTCACACACATACACAGTCACACTCATACACACTCACACACATACACACACATACACACACACTCACACATATACACATACATACACATATACACACACACACACACATATACACACACATACACATACACACACATACACACTCACACACTCACATACACACATTCACATACATACACATACACACACATATACACACTCACACACACATATACACACTCACACACATACACACACGCATACACACTCATACACACTCACATACACACACTCACATACATACATATATACACACACATACACACACTCACATACACATATACTCATACACACTCACATACACACACACTCACATACACACATACACTCACAGACACACACTCATACTCACTCACATACACACACATACACACACTCATACACACTCACATACACACACTCACATACACACACATACTCACACACACTCATACACACATACACACACTCACATACACACATACTCACACACACTCATACACACTCACATACACACACTCACATATACATACATACACACACTCACATACACACACATACACATACACAACCTCAGGCTGTTGTTTTGTTTTGAGACAGTCTTTCACTGGCCTAGCACTCACCACTAGGCTACATTAGTTGGTTTGAGAGCCTCAGTCAGGGATCATCTCTCCACCCCTTCTCCTTCTATGAGACTGAGTCTCACCATGTAGCCCAGAAATTCACTGTGTAGATCAGACTGGCCTCATACTCACAGCGATCCACCTGTCTCTGCCTCCTGAGTGCTGAGGTCAAAGGTGTGCACCTCCATGCTCCCCACCCCTGGGATCTTGTGCCTTTACTTCCCTAGTGCTGGAATTATAAGCACTTAAAACCACAACCAGATTTCTCTTATGTGTGTTTTGAACTAAGGTCACTGTGTGTTACTTACCAAACTATCTCCCAGCCCTGCCCCCACCAACCCTTTTTGAAGTCAGTGTCTCACTATATATTCCTGGCTAGCCTTGAACTCTATACATTTTGTTTGTTTGTTTGTTTGTTTTTTACTTATATTTTTTCAAGACAGTCTCTCCACGTAGCTCTGGTGATGCTGGAACTGTAGACGATCTGAAACTCAGAGATCCGCCTGCTTCTGCTTCCCGAGTTTTATCTATACAAATGTTTTTATTTGCATATATATGAGTGAACTGTGTATGTGCTCATTAGATTCCCCTGGAACTGGAGTTATAGATGGTTGCTAGCCACCATGTAGGTGCAGGAAATCAAACCTGGGTCTTCTGCAAAAGCAGTAAGTGTTATTAACTGTTGAGCCATTGCTCCAGCCCCTACCCTTAAATTCTTGATCTTCGTGCCCGGGATTCCAGGCATGGTGGTGCATGCCCAGCTTCTGCTTTGCTGGGGATGGATTATGCATGCTAAGTAAGTGCTCAACCAAGAGCTATTTCCCAGCTCACCTTTCCACTTTCCTACAGTGTGTTGAGTGCAGAAGAAGTTCCCTCTAGAGAACTTCTGGTATATTGTGTTCATGTTTTCACCTAATTGAGCATATTTTCTAATTTCTCTTTTGATTTCTCCTTTGGCCAGTAGATTATGAAGAAGCATGTTTATTTTCTACCTTTGGAGGAATTTCCAGATGTTTTTCTGTTACTGATTTTGAATTTCTTTTTTACTGTGGGCAGAGACTATTCTTTGCTAGATTTACAGTCTAGTTTTTCTCTTTCAGTGCTGGGCATCAAACCCAGGCCTCCTGACTGCTAGCCAAGTGCTCTATCAGGAATTGTGTCCCCATGGAAATCCATTTTGATTTACTGAGACTCATTTTTTTGTGGGGGAGAAGGGAAGATTATATTATGTGTGCACTTATAAAGAATATATAAAATGGGATTGGAGAGATGGCTTACTGGTTAAGAGCACTAGCCGTTCTTTTAGAGGACCCACCCAAGTTCAGTTGCCAGCACCTACATGGCATCTAATAACCATCTGTAACTCCAGTTCCTGGGGGTCTGATGCCCTCTTCTGGCCTCTGTTAGCTCCAGCATGCATGCCATGCATATCCATACATTCAGGCACACATACACTAAATAAACAAATGATCTGTGACTTAGAGGTTATGTTGGTTAGCAGTGTTGCTAAAAGCTGAGTGTGTAATTCCAGCTACAAAGCAGGCAGCAGGACTCTCAAACACAGGGCCCTTCTAGGAACAGTGATTTCAGGTCCAGCCTGGGGGAACATTAATGGCAAGACCCTGTCTCAAAAAGGAGAAAATAGGCTAAGGATGTAGCTCAGTGGTAGAGTGCTTCCCTGTATGCCCGGTGCCTTAATACACAAGCCCTGCTGTTCAAGATTCCTATCTCTTTGCTGATATTTTTGTATTTCTTCAAACAATTAGTAACAGAGACCTATTGAAATACCAAGTCTATGGATTTGTCAATTGTTTCTCATTCTGTTAGCTTTTGTTTTATGTAATTGAAGGTCTGTTATTAGAGCCATTGTGTGTGTGTGTGTGTGTGTGTGTGTGTGTGTGTTTGTTGCTGTCAGTCAAGCCTGAGGTCTTGCACGTGTTAGGCAAGTGCTCCCCAACCCAGCCCCCAGTCCTTGTTTTCCCATTATTTTTTTGTATTTTGTTTTTTGAGCCAGGGCTTCACTGTATAGCCCAGGCTGGCCTTAAAACTTGTGATCCTCCTGCCTCAACTTCTGAAGTGCTAAAAGTAGAAGCTGGGGCTATCATAGCCAGTTTGCCTTCGTGTGTATGTGTATGTTTGTGTGTGGAGGCCGTGGATCCACGTTCATTCTCTATCTCAATTACTCTTCGCTTTATTGAGACAAGGTTTCCCAGTATAGCCCTCGCTGTCCTGGAGCTCATCATGCAGACCAGCCTAGCCCGGAATCCACCGAGATCCACTAGCCTCTGTTTCTTTTACACATGCTACCATGCCCAGCTTTTTTGGTGACAGAATCTCACTATTTAGTATTTGACCCTGCTGGTCTAGAACTCACCGGGTAGCTCAGTCTGGCCTTGAATTAACAGTCCTCCTGCCTCAGCTCCGAGGGTGCTGGAATTTGAGCTAATTCCTTAGTAAACACTGGTAAAAACAAAGTTGGTAGCCCGGCCTGCTTCCACAGTCTTGTCAGCCCAGCTAGCTACTTTGGAGCTGCAAAGGGAGGGGCTTGAACTCAATGTCTCAAGACCCCCGTCTTATCTCAGAACACCAACTAGCCAGCCAAAGTTCCCGAATTAACTCCTGCCCCTGGCTCTCCTGGACACTGCAAGTATCTCCAACTGTGGCTATAGTTTGTAGCACACAGTAGATACTCAGTGTTTATTGACCTCTGCCTTCTGCCCCCAGGGCCCTGCACTTGGCCGTGATACATCAGCATGAGCCCTTCCTGGATTTCCTCTTGGGCTTCTCCGCCGGTACTGAGTACCTGGACCTGCAGAATGACCTAGGCCAAGTGAGCCACGGGGGATGGTTGCTATGGGGAGCTGGTTGCTATGGGGAGCTGGGTCCAGGATTGTCAGTGTGGCCCTAACCCCTGCCCTCTATCCCTGTAGACAGCCCTGCACCTAGCAGCCATCCTGGGGGAGGCATCTACGGTAGAGAAGTTGTATGCAGCTGGCGCAGGAGTGTTGGTGGCTGAGAGAGGGGGGCACACCGCGCTGCACTTGGCCTGCCGGGTGAGGGCACACATGTGCGCATGCGTGCTGCTCCAGCCCCGCCCTCGACGCCCGAGGGATGCCTCAGATACCTACCTCACTCAGAGCCAGGACCATTCCCCAGACACCAGCCATGCACCTGTTGCTGTGAAGCCCCAACCCAACCCAGAGGATGAAGAGGAGCCGAGTGATGAAGACTGGAAGCTACAGCTAGAAGCTGAAAACTATGAGGGTGAGGGCCCTGGGCCCTGGGAAGGATGCAAGCTCCTGGCCAGAGCCAAGGAAGCAAGCTACTGGCTCCTCTTACCACACTTGAAACCCAGCGGCTGGCTGCAGACATAGCTCAATCAGTGGAGTGGATATCTGGCATCCACAGAGCCCTGGGTTGAATCCCCAGCATAAACGGGGCATGGTGTTCCATCCCTATAATACCAGCCCTGGGAAGGTGAAAGCAAGGGGATTACCTTTGCTGATACCTGGCTAGTCTGAGGCCAGTCTAGGTTCAGAAGACCCTATGTCATACAAAAACCCATCCCAGGGTATGGCTATGTGTGCCTATAATCCCAGCACCTGAATGGCAGAAGCCAGAAGCGGAAACATCATGAGGTCAGGTTCAGCCTGTGCTACATAGTGAGCCTTTGTTTCAACAAACAAACAAACAAAAATACCAAAAGCAAAACCAGCTTCAAAAGCAAAGCCATCCCTAGGCTTCAGAAATCCCACATTGGGACTAAGGACCTCCATTTAGCCTCAGGAATATTAAGAAGTGGACATACAGGGCTTCTCTTCCCCAGATCTGGTTATCAAATCACTTGTAGCCCAGACTTGCCACCCACAGATCCGGAAATGCCAGGGTACAGTGGTTGAGCCTGGGCTACCCACTGCAAGGTGCCTTCCCTCCAGAAGTATAAGCATAAGCCACTAGCCCACTCTACCCAGGATGAGAGGATCCATCCCAAACTCCCAGCCATTGGCAAAGGGTAGACAGGTTACCCTCTTACAGGCAGGCCTCATGGGAAAAAAATCTAGCTTCTCCATAAATAGGCTGAGGACATCTGGTAGCCAGTGTCCCAGGTCCTTTGTGGGACTTCTGTTGTTACTCTCCTTGTCTGTTTTATTTATGATGCTGGGATGGAACTCAAGAGCTGTACAGGCTAGTCAAGCCTCTGTCCTTTGTGAAGGACGACCCAAGACTTGGTTCTGTTGGTCCACAGATTAAGTGTTCTCATTCAGAGTTCTGTAGATCTCAGATACCACACCACTCAGGCTTAACACTCACCAGCATGCTGACACTCCAGACTTGGGCATAAGGAATTCAGGAGCCAGCCCCCAAACCTGGTATCCTTAGCTCACATGGCTCTTCCTTAGCTTATCATCTGACAGCAGTTGCTTTGCCTCCAGGCCACACCCCACTCCATGTAGCTGTCATCCACAAAGATGCGGAGATGGTCCGGCTACTCAGGGATGCTGGAGCTGACCTCAATAAACCGGTGAGCCACTGGTGGGCCAGTGTGGGGGAAGGCACTGTCCCCTCTTTGGTCTCACTGACTACTTTGGCACATCCCACAGGAGCCCACGTGCGGCCGGACCCCTCTGCACCTCGCAGTAGAAGCCCAGGCGGCCAACGTGCTGGAGCTTCTCTTGAAGGCTGGGGCTGACCCCACCGCCCGCATGTATGGGGGACGCACCCCGCTTGGCAGTGCTCTGCTCCGGCCCAACCCCATTCTTGCCCGCCTCCTCCGCGCACATGGAGCCCCTGAGCCTGAAGATGAGGATGATAAGCTTAGTCCTAGCAGCAGCGACAGTGACGGCGACCGAGATGAGGGTGTGAGTCAGGAGCCCAGTATCCCAGCTGGAGGGGTCAGGGTAAACCAGCAACAAGAAACCTGGGTGGATGCCGTCAGGAAACCCGAACTTGGGACTGTGAGATGTGGGGAAACTGCCATAGACTTGGGCAAGGGTGGCAGTGGTGGCTGGACAGCTAAGGCTGTTTGTTGTGGTGGCACACACCATTAGCCTTGAATCCTAGTACTCAGGAAGCAGAGGCAGGTGGATGTCTGTAAGTTTGAGGTCATCAGGGGCTGCACAGTGAGACCCTGTCAAAAAGAAAGAAAGGAAAAAGAACCAAGACTAGCTAAGTTTAGACTTCCTCCAGAGGTGGGCAGGCGGCGAGGGTCTGAGCATGGAAGGTGACCGAGGGCAGGAGATGCAGAGCTGTAGGTAGGTGACCTTGGTCAGAGTGGCCAGGACACTGATGGTAGGGAGAGACCTCAGCAGCAGCAGCAGCAGCAGGGGGAGCATTACTGAAGAACCCAGACAACAGCAGACCCCTGTGTAGGGGTTGGTGTAACATAGAGGGAGGGAGCCGAAGGTAGGTGGAGGCAGAGGAGAGTGGAGAGAGCCATGTCAGATGCTGTGACACCCCAGCCACTGTGGGGCAGGACCACTCCGGGGGTGGGGGTGGGAGGTTGGTACTGAGAGCCGTGGCCTCCAGTGAGATGCACTGAGCGTTCAGGAGAGGCAACACAGGTGTCACAGTGAGACCCCACCAGGGGCTGTGACCTGGGCCGTGGGCAAGGTGGTGGCTCCCTAACCCATGTGTTATCCCTCTCTGTCCCCAGGATGAATATGATGACATCGTGGTCCACAGAGGCAAGAGCCAAAACCGGCTACCTCCCTCCCTGGCATCCAAACCTCTTCCTGATGACCCCAACCCTGCCTGATTTAAGTTTTAATATTAATATAATTTCCAATTTAATAAAATTTCAGACCTGACAACCAGATAGTGCCTGCCTGCCTATCTCGGGTCCCATCCTTCCAAAGCCAAGTGTGAGCCAGGGGGTTTGCTTCGTGCTTTATTCACTCAGAGGGATGGAGGGGGTGGGGTGGGGGCCTGAGTCCTTCTGAACGCAGCCCCTCCCCGAGTCAGACTTCTCCCAGGTTCTCAGGCACACTCTTGCCTCACAGTCCTGAGCCTTAAGGAGTATGGGAGAGGAAGAAGGTGCCATGGGGTCAGCCTTCCCTCCCAAGAGCCTCTCCCAGCATGGCAGTGGCCTTCTTTAGCTGGTCCTTCATATGCTCTAGCCGCTCCACATGGTCTTCCTGGAGATGAGAGATACAGTTACCACCTCTATGAGTGACCACTCTCTGAGTGAATCAGATCTACCTCTTCATGCTCTGGTGGCTGGAAGTCCCTTCTTAACCGTCTGTCATGGTCAGTGATGGCTACCATCTTTGTTCCCACAAACCCAAGAGTTCTGTTTGCCCACCTGACCAGCATGGAGGTGCCCATTTCCTGCCACATTGATCTCTGGATCCTTCTGCCTCCACCGTCTGAGTGCTGGGATTACAGCTGTGTGTCATCACAGCTGGTTTATGTAGTGCTTGGAACTGAACCCAGGGCCTGTGCATGCTAGGTAGACATTCTACCATGGACCTACATCCTGGGCCTGGGTGCCCCATCTGTAACGGGTCACCTTTTGATTGCTACATTTAAAGAAAACTTTATGTGTATGGGTGTTTGCCTGCATATATGTCTGTATATCACGTCTCCTGGTACCTCTGGAGGTTAGGAGAGGGCATATGATCACCTGGAAATGAAGTTAGAATCACCACATGGATCCTGAGAATTGAACCTGAGTTTTCTGGAAGGGCAGCCAATGCTTGAACTGTCACACCATCTCTCCAGCCCATAATTAAAAAGAAACATTTATACATTTATTTATTGTGGGTGTATACGTGCACATGTGTGTCGCAGCGTGTGTGGAGAGGCCAGAGGACCTCTCGTGGGACCTAGCGCTTGAACTCAGGTCGCTCTGCTTGGTAGCAAGCGTCTCTACCCACTGAGCCACCTTGCTGGCCTGTGGGCATGACTTAGCCACTACCTAGTGAACCAGGAGAATAGCTTCCATGGGAGACAGACTGGCAATGGTGGCTAACTCTGATGACTCTGGGTAATAAGTATCTTGCCTGGTGACTTGGTGACCTAGTCCTGGTGCATACTTGGTCACTTGGACCCATTTCATGGTGGATTTCATTGTGGTCCACCACTAGGAGGTGCTGGAAGAGGCCCCCTTGGGTGACCTGGGAGTGCCGCCCCAACTCACCTCCTGCTCTGAAGCTGCTTCTTCCTGCTTGGTGCTTGGATGCTCCAGGTGGTGAAGACGGCTGGAGGACTCTTCATGCCTTTCTGCCCCAGCCCACAGATTGTGGCCTCCGCCCAGCAGCTGCATGCCCTTCTGATCTCGGGCCTTCTCATCCACCCGCTTCTGGGGGTCTCTGGCACTCCCTCGATGCTGCTCCCACATATGCTCAAAGGTCTTCCCTGGCTGGCCCTTCTCTTCCTCCTCCTCCTCCTCTTCCTCCTCCTGGCGGAGCTGGCTATGGAGCTGTGTGTGAATGGCCTGTTCTCCCACTTCAGACTCATGGGTCTTCTCTGCTGCTTCCTCCTCTTCCTTGTCCCGTATCTCCTGGCTGGTCCTCATCTTTCCAGCCTCCTGCTTGTTGAGGTCCCCACCCAGCAACCTCCTCTCTTCGAGGGACACACAGCCATGGGGCTCTGTCTCGAATATCTCTGGCAGGGAAAGATAGGGTGTGTTTAGTGCATTCAGCTGAGCAAAGGAGGTCCTGAAGAAGAGTTCTGGGCTCTTCCGACACCATGAAGGTAACGGCTTGCTACTAAGAGGGAGTATCACGGGCTGCAGAATTTTTCTGCTCCAGTCCCTGTGCTTCAGGGAGCTTCATTTCAGGTGTGTGTGCACACAAGGTGAGTAGTACCACACCAACCCCGGCCTGGGAATTCTTCCACTATCCACCCACCATCCACCGTGGGCCAGGAAGGCAGGGAAGAATGTTGGGGGTCCAAGGGGAACAAAGGCATCCCTACCTTTGTGGAGCAGAGCTGTGCAGGGGCCTCTCTGGGCCTGGCCCAGTGTTAGCACCTCGGTGACCACCTCTGCTAGACAGCGGGTTAGCTGGGGGCAAGGGTCAATAGTCAGAGGATGGTGAAGGAGTTGAGAAAACCAAATAACTACTAGATGAAAAGAAAGAGGTAGGGGTCCTGGGAGACGCTGGACAGACGGACGGGACAGACAATGGGATGGGGAGGGCAAAGAAGGGTTTCTCTCTCACCTCCTCCTTGGAGGGGCTGGACACCAGCGGAGCCGAGGAGGCTGCGGAAGGAGGAAACAGGTACTGTCCATGGTACTAACCCAACTTCCCTGGAACCCCAGCCCGCTGGCCCTCTGTGTAAGCTCAATTGTCTCTAGACCGACGCCAGGCGTACTGCTCTGCCACCTAAGCCCTCTGTGGGCTCTGGACTCACCAAGCCCCAGCAGCAGGACCAACAACAGGGGCAGTGACAGCAGCAGCAGCGCTGGAGAGGTGGGTGTACGGCGCGGCATGGTGGAGAGTCCTGACCTGGGACCTCTCCGCTGGGAGACACGGAGAGCCAAAGCCTTATAACCCAGGTGCAGTGGATGGAATGACATCACCACACCCCCTCCACGGATTATGGAGAGGGGACAGCTGTGGAGCGCTCCAGGACCCTTAATTATTCATGAGCACCCATACTCAAGCATGCACCCCTCCAGGCTTCTAGCCCAGCAGCACAGGGTGGGGGCTGAGAGAAAGCTCTCCTTAGAGACTCTTGTGCAAAGTGGGCAATTCTCCTTTTCTGGGCTCTTTCCTCATTTGGAAAGTGGATCCTCCTAAATCTACTTCCCAGAGATGTGAGCTCCTTTGGGAAGGGTTCCTGCTCTACCATACACTAGCTGTGCATGCTGGGACAATGGCTTAAGCTTTCTTATATCTAGGAAAGTTTTGTTGAGAACTCACTCCAGAGCCTTTGGGTGAGAATGACATATGAAGAGTACTTGGGCAGCATCCTGCACTGGGGGTTTCCCAGGGCTGCCACCCCAGTACCGTGTGTGTGGTGTATGCACACGTGGAGATAGGTGTCTTCCTCTGTTGCTCTCCATTTCTGTTGAGCCAGGGTCTCGTGTTGAACCTGGAGCTAGACTTTCTGGATAGATCAGTTGGCTAGAAAGCCTGGGATCTGACTGTCCACTTATTGCTTGGGTTACAAGAGCATATAGTTATTATGTGGGTCCCAAGGGTCTCAATTCAGGTTGCACACTTGCAGAGCATTTCACACGAAGCCTTAACTAACTACCAAGCCACTTTCCCCCTTGCTTTGCTTTCTTTCCTTTTTTAAATATATTTATTTTTATTTTATGTGAATTGATGTTTTGCAGTTGTTAGCTGCCATGTGGATGCTGGGAATCTAACTCAGGTCCTCCGGAAGAACAGCCAGTGCTCTTAACTGCTGAGCCATCTCTCCAGCCCTTCTTTCTTTCTTTGAAAGACAGGTCTTGCTGCGTAGTTCAGGCTGGTCTTAAATTTGTGGGAATCCTGCTGCCTCAGCTTCTAAAATGCTGGGATTACAAGTGTGAACCACTTCAGATAATATCCAGTAATCTAGTTTTGTTTCTCTGAGACAGGGTCTTGCTATGGTCAACCTGCAGTAGCTGTGAACTTTATTTAAAAATAAATTGTGAGTATGTGTGTGGCAGTGGGTATGTACACACACCAGGGTGCAGGTGGCCATGGAGTCCTTTGAAAGAGCAGCCAGTGAGTGCCTGCTGAGCTATCCCTTCAGGTTTTTGTTTGTTTTTAAAGATTTATTTATTATGTATTCAGTGTACAGAAGAGAGTACCAGATATCATTCTAGATAGTTGTGAGCCACCATGTGGTTGCTGGGAATTGAACTCAGGACTTCTGGAAGAGCAGACGGTGCTCTTAACCGCTGAGCCATCTCTCCAGCCCTGTTTGTTTCTGAGACAGGGGCTTCTCTGTGTAGATCTGGCTGTCCTGGAACTCAATCTGTAGACCAGGCTGGCCTTGAACTCACAGGATCTGCCTGCCTCTGTCTCCTGAGCGCTGGGATTGAGGGTGTGTGCCCCCACTGCCAGCTCAGCTCTTTTTAAGACAGGACCTCCCTGTGTAAACCTGGATGGCCTGGAACTTGCTATGTAGACCAGGTGAGCCTCTAATTCAGACACATCTACCTATCTCTGCCTCAGGTGCTGACATTAGAGGCATGTACTACCACACCTGCCAAGCCTTTTTTTTTTTTTTTTTAAACTTTTATTTATTTATTTAATTATTTGCCTTGGTGTTTGCCTGGAACTGGAACTACAGACAGTTGTGAGCTGCCATGTGGGTGCTGGGAATCGAACCCGGGTCCTCTGGAAGAGCAGACGGTGCTCTTAACCACTGAGCCATCTCTCCAGCCCCACCTGCCAAGCCTTTAACTCTTGACCTTCTTGCTTCAGCCTCCCCAATGCTGGGACCACAGATGACTGTCGCCATACCAGACTCCAGCAATTTATATTTCGAGACAGGACCTGAGGTATTCCAGGCTGGCTTGAAATTATGTGTATCAGATTTGCCTCACAGAGATCTAATGCCTCTGCCTCTCAAGTGCTGGGGTTATATAGACACATACTAAAATGCCCAGTTAATCCTATGCTAGGGGATCGAACCCAGGGCTTTGTGCACGCTAGGCAACTGAGTCAACTGAGCTAAGCAGATTCCTGCAGTAACTTTCACTGAGCACTTACTGGGCAATGTCCTAGCCTGGCTGGAGCTGACATCTAAGAAGCTGGATAGTCAACATTTGTGGATGATGTTATGTAAAAGAGAAAATGACGGCAGTGAGTCCGACAGAGGAAGAGATCATAACACTCTCATCCTTTGCAGTGATAGAGCCACAGGAGGACCCTAGGCGGGGGGGGACCACACCCCAACTCAGATGCTCACAAGGAGACAGAGTCTTTTGTGTCTGTGTACCCGGGTGGGAGACAGAAGTGGCCAGTTGAAGAACAGGGCCGAGGAGGGAGAGGCGACTAGCAGACCCTGGGACGTTCTGAAGGTGAAGCCTCAGGTTTGCTAACCCACAGGAGCTGGGAAAACACTAAGGATAGCCCAAAGGGGAGCTGGAGCTGCTGAGCCAAATCCAGTAGGGGAGGAGCTAGTGTAGGCAAGGGGCTTGGAGTACCTGTGAAGAGGTGAGGTGAGCAGAGGAGTCTGCGGACCAGCTTCCATGAGTCTGATGCTCTGGACCGTTGGCCAAGGGATAAGGATAAGGCTGGCTCAGTTTGAGGGAGTCGTCAGAGGAAGAGAGGCCTCAGCCCCCTCTCAGTTCCCCTGGGATCCTCTAGGCACCCAGCATGAGGCCTGTGGGCAGCCACATACACTCCAATGATGTGGGAGCAGTCATGGACCAGGAGACTTTGCTCTGGGGACCATTTATTGTGGGCCTTCTGCTCAGCACTCAGAGGAGGAAAGGAAGACTGCTTTCTCCAGATACCCTTCGCACAGGCGGAGACACGCTTCTGGCTGACACCCTCCCAGTGATAGTCGGGGTCACTGACAATGTCTGGTGGCAGGAAAGGGAGAGTGATAGACCTCGGAGTTCAGAAGGGGAGGTGACAAGGACAAAGACATCGAGGCCAGCCGCAGGGTAAAGGTTCCAAGTGACGGGACCTCTCAAGTGCCAACCTCTAGGGCAGACAGTTGTCAGCTGGCAGCAGGCTGGCCAGGAAGCCTGGGCTTCTGCGGTTGGTTGGGGCCGATGTACTGGAGAGGCACATGGGTGGGGGCTGTGATGCGGTCAGTGCCTACGTAGGGCTGGAGGGCGTCAGGCACGAGGACAGAGCCATCCTGGGGAAGAGCAGTTATAAGGACTCCGGCTGTCTTCTCTAGCTCTCCCTTCTGCTGCTTCTGAAAGTCTCCGTTCTCACTGTTCCAAGATCTCCCCCAGGCCACTGAGCCACACCCAGCCCCTCACTGGGGGATTCTAGGCAGGGGCTCTACCACTGAGCCACACCCCAGCCCCTCACTGGGGGATTCTAGGCAGGGGCTCTACCACTGAGC
>PVIH01020015.1:0-13211 GCA_004025045.1 Sigmodon hispidus | reverse complement strand
AAAACTGAGATTCCAGGGGATCTCACCTTTTGTTGGTTGCTCTCCAGGAGGGCAATGAGGACTCGGGGAACTGCACAAGCCGTGGCATTCACCTGAGAGAAGAGTGTGCTCAGGATCAAGCTCTGACCTGGCCCTGGGCGGGGGTGGGTGGGTGGATGTGTGCGTGAGATACTGCAGAGGATGTGGGCCTCACCGTGTGTGTGAACTGCAGCTCCCCAGTCTCTGTCTCACACATGATATACAGACGGCGGCTCTGGAAGTCCGTGCAGTTGGAGGCACTGGTGACCTGGAGCAGGGTGATTGAGAGGCTGTCATAGGGCACAGGCCCAGCCTCCGGTGTCTTACCATATGCCCTCATAGAGCAGGGATTTCACCTCTCCATATCGGCCTCGGCCAGGCATCCAAGCCTCAATGTCGAACTTCCGATAAGCGGGAAGGCCCAGTTCCTGGGTGGGCATGTCCAGCACCCTGAGGCCAAGGTCAAAAACAGGGTAAAAGTCATCAGGCAAGGGTCAGGGATGGTCAGTGGAAAGAGGATGTGAAGGACAAGGAGGAAAGAAAAAGAGAAAGGCCACGGATGGGCGGTGGTACCCAGCACCGCCTGCTCTTCCAGAGGACCCGGGTTCGATTCCCAGCACCCACATGGCAGCTAACAACTGTCTGTAGTTCCAGTTCCAGGTAAAACACCAAAGCAAATAAATAAATAAATAAATAATAAATAAATAAAGTTTAAAAAAAAAATACCTTCTTCTTTGCTCACTTCCGGTTCAACTCTGCATCATATTCTAGAGTTAAGATTAAAGGTGTGAGCTACTACTATTTGGTAGTTAGGCCTTGAACTCACAGAAACACAGAAAGATCTGGGCTCTGGAGTTATGGGGTTAAAGGCATGGATCACAACTCCTGGGCTTTCCTCTGCTGGGATTAGAGGCGTGAGTCACCACTCTCTGACCCTCCTGGGTTGACTGTGGGTGGATCTGTTCTCTGATATTCCAGACTGATTTTATTCAGATCTGCTTGTCACACCCAGCTGTTATACAGGTGCTGGAGGTCAGAACTGAGGTTCTTATGTTTGCCCAGTGGGTGCTTTTCTGAGCTGGCTTTTTCTCTGAAATAGGGTCTTATGTAGTCCAGGCTGGCCTCAAACTCATAGCAATCCTCCTGCCTCAGTCGCCCCAGTGCTTGGATTGTAAATGTGAGCCACTACATCAAACCTTTTCAGTCTTATTTACTTGGTTATTTTGAAACAGGACCATACTCTATAGTTCAGGCTGGTCTTGAACTCATGGAAATAATCCTCCCACAGTCTCTCTTTTTTTTGAAAAAACAAAAAAACAAAAAAAACTTTATTCATTTTGCCTTGGTGTTTGCCTGGAACTGGGAACTGGAACTACAGACAGTTGTGAGCTGCCATGTGGGTGTTGGGAATCAAACCCCGGTGCTCTGGAAGAGCAGTCAGAGTTCCTAACTACTGAACCATCTCTGCAGGCCCCTCCCACAGTCTCTTAAATGCTGAGATTACATCCCACCTGGTTGGTTGCATACTCTTTTTTTTTTTTGCAATGAGTCACTTAGGGAAGAAGTATGTGTCCTAAAGAATGAGCGGGCCTTGTGATGCCTGGTGCCTCCCTTTCCTACCCCGGCTTCACCTGGAGGACAATAGGGTGTCTGGGACCTCACTCTAGGGATGGGGAGCCACCCCTGTGGGGTCAGGGAATAGCTTTACTGTGCATGCTTTCCACACTCCTATAAAACAAGATAATGCACACATGCTTTTCACATTCCCATATAGCAAGACAGTGTAGACAGAGACTATAGTGTCCAGAGGCCTCACCCCCAAGGAGAGGAGGCAGGATAGCCTAGTCAACCCCCACTAGCCCTGCCCATGTCCAAACCGGAAGTGCAAGCCCAGCTCAGTCAAGATCTCCATCTGCAGGGACAGGAACTCATCCAGCAGCTGTGAGCTCTGCTCCAGCTCAGGGGCTGTGACCCCAAACATCTCCACCTAGGACAGGGCAGGGCACTGGGTCAGGAAGTCCTGGATGGTGGTGAGGTGACCTGTGCACGGTCAGCCAGGCCTGCACCACTCACCTTAGTGAAATGATGAACTCGGTACAGCCCCCAAGGCTCCTTCCCGGTATCTGTCTCTGCCCGGTAGCAGGTGCTGGCACAGACCATCCTAGTAGGAGCATGTAAGGTTGGGTCGGGGTGGGAAGGAGATAGTACCAACAGGGTCTAGGATTAAAGGAACTGGACATCACCTGACTGGCAGGTCCCTGAAAGCTACAGAGTGGTCCATGAAGTATCCTGGGAGAAGAGGGTTCGTCAGGGTTGCCATCTCCCTGTCGGGAGCTGTCCCAACCACCCAGGTAGATGCTCACCTGCCAATCCCACCTCTGCTGTGCCAGCCAGGTTGAGATCTTCGAAGCGGGAAGGGTCAATATTGTAAATTTGGGATGGGTTGGCGTTTGGGGTCATTCCGCAGCCTTCCTGGGGGAGGGTTGCAGGGGTCAGAGGTCAGGTGACCTTGCTCCCCCCTGTAATGGGGTTAGGACCCCAGTGGTTCCTCCAGAAGCATCTGGAATTGCTCTCCCCCCACCCCCATTATGGCTGACTTCTGTGACCCAGCCCAGGGGCAGTCTCCTCAGGGAGGAGGGCCTGTCTGTCACTCAGGCCTCACTCACAAACACAGCTCCTCGTAGAAGGTCTGGAACTGTCATTGGGGTGAAGCCCTGTGGAGAGGAGAGGGGAAAGGGGAACGGGACAAGGGAGGCACATAAATCCAAGAGCAGGCCTGAGGGGAGAGACAGCGGCCGCACTGCCGTTCCAGTCCACCCCCACAGCAGAGGACATCTGTGAGGCCTGAGCCCTGGGACCCCAATACTGAGGCGCTCTCCAACTGTGAGCTACTCTGCTTTCCATAGAGAGCATCTGGAGACGCTACTGCAAAGTTCAAATCTAACACATCCCTTCCCTGCTTGAAGCCCACCCCCCACCCCCGCCATGGCTCCCTAGCACCCTCAGAAAACCTTTAATTCCAGAATTTAGAAAGAGGCAGGGATAGGCAGATCTCTGAGTCTGAGGAAAGCCTGGTCTACACGAAAGGAAGAAAGAAAGAAAGAAAGAGAGAGAGGGAGAGAGGGAGGGAGGGAGGGAGGGAGGGAGGGAGGAAGGAAGGAAGGAAGGAATCCTGAAAGCCTGTGATGTCCCCACCATGGCCAGCAATTCCTGCTGTCAGCCTCTGAACTCCTTGCCTCAGGGAACACTGTTCCCCAGAAAAGCCCCCAAGGCTGCAGCAGGAAATGAGGGTGGTGATTACAAGCTCGGCCAAGCTCTGCGCCCCTGTACTAGTTACCTCCCATCAAGCCTCAATTTTCCCATTTCCAAAGGGGGCATAGTAATTGCACCCAGCTAGCACAGAAGACTCAGAAATTAATGTGCTACTATAATCTGATGCTGAGAGCTGAGTACACCGCCCTCTCAGCTGGTTTTTGACACAGCCTCACTGTGTTGCCCCGGCCAGTCTTGAAATTCTGATTCTCCTGCTTTAGCTTCCCCAGTGCCGGAGAAAGTGTATGTTACCATCTGTGTGTGTGTGCATGTTCCAGGGAATGGAACCCAGGGCCCTCTGCCTGCCGGGCAAGTGCTCAACCGTTGCCACAGCTACATTCCTAGCCCCCTTGACTTGGTAACAAGCCACCCTGTCCAGGCAGTCCTCAGGGAGACCGTACCCTGCTGAGAAGCTTGCTGAGGGTAAAGTTGACCAGGCCATGCTGTAAGAGGGCCCCAGCCCCGCGCAGGTAATAGGACCGGTGGCCAGACACGTGAGACAGACGCCTAGAGACAGACAGGTAGACAAAGCAGGGGTGCCCGTGGGCCAGAGTGGGTGGGGAGAGGTCCAGATGCTAGGCAGACCCAGCATCAAATATTCATCTTGGGCAGGCCCAGCCCTGGCATTCCACCTTGTACCCTGAGGCTGCAGGACAGAGCTGGCTGCCAGCTGTTAGTGTAGGGTGATGGGGCAAGAGGGGGTGAGACTCCGGGGGGCTGGGGCTGGGGGCTCACTTTTGCCGGATAATGTCGAGTCTCTCGCCAATTTCCAGGTGGCCTCGGGGTGGGAAGGAGAAGGCTGGTTGTACATCCAAAGCATGGGGTAAGAAAGAAAAAAATATAAACTGGAGATGAGTTTAGAGAGCAAGGGGAAGAGGGGGGGGGTCTCGGGGAAGGAAAGGAGGGTAAGAAAACAGGAGAGAGGGGGCTGGAGAGATGGCTCAGTGGTTAAGAGCACCGTCTGCTCTTCCAGAGGACCCGGGTTCGATTCCCAGCACCCACATGGCAGCTCACAACTGTCTGTAGTTTCAGTTCCAGGCAAACACCAAGGCAAATAAATAAATAAATAAAGTTAAAAAAATAAAAAATGGAAGGAGAGAGAGGAGAGAATCAGACAGAAAGAGGAGACACACGGGGGCTAGGAAGAAACGCCCCAGAGAGTGGGAACCAAAGCACGTTAGAGGAGAGAGAGGCAGACATGCTGGAACCCGGCCAGGGTGGGCGACCCAGTGGAGAGGGGCAAGGGCTCCGCCTCCGCCCCACCCCCCACCGGAGATCGCCGTGCCCCACTCCCAGCCTGGGAACCCAGGGGCTCACCTGGCTTGTCTCCTACCACATGTAGCACTCTAGCCTGACTCTCGTCCCCAACAGGCTGTGGGAAGAGGAGCATGTCGGGAGAAAAGCAGGAGGGAGCTCGTCTGCCCTGACTCCCTTGCAGCTTTAACGGCCTTTACCGTGTCCGGGTGGGTCTGGTTGGGCAGCCTCAGAGCCCGCAAGAAGAACTGCTCCTCCAGCTGGGTCTCTCTGGGGTACAACGGGGTGAGCTGTTTCCGGATTTCCCGGCCGCGGGCGCGCAGGCCCTGATATTGGGGGTCCTGGACATGGCACACAGGGTGAGCATTGGGAGGGTCAGGGCCCCTTCCACCAGCCTAACTCATGCTTGCTGGCGGGACACCATGTGGACACTCGATACCTCTTCCCATCCAGCAACCCGAGTTTCCACTCAATTGGCAAACAGGGCTCAGGCCCGGGCAGCAAGAACGTTCTCTTATGTGAGGAGGCAGAAACCAAGCTGAGCTACCTGTAATCCGCCTGAGGATTCTAGAAGGAACTATAAGGAAGGTGTTTGTGGCTCTGCCAGAAAGAAGAAAGCTGGGCTCAGAATAAACCTAGTTAGCTGCCATGTGGGTGCTGGGAATCGAACCCGGGTCCTCTAGAAGAGCAGATGGTGCTCTTAACCGCTGAGTCATCTCTCCAGCCCCCAGAATAAACCTAGTAATGGAGCCAGGAGCTGGCTCCAGCTGTGCCTGAAGCCAGCTTTATTTTCACAAAGGGCCAGACTGCTTTTGTTTTTAATGTCTATTATTTCTGTAATTGTGTCCATGTACCAGGAAGCAAATTTGGGTTCTCTGCCAGGGCAGCACACACTTATGACCGCTGAACCATCTCTCCAGCCCAGCGGGAGCTTCTTCTCTTTTCTTTACTTTGATTTATTTATATTTTATGTATAAGTGCTCTGCATGCCAGAGGGGGGGTATCGGATTCTATTCTAGATGTTGTGAGTCACCCTGAGGTTGCTGCAGATTGAACTGAGGACCACTGGAAGAGCAGCCAGTGCTCCTAACTGCTGAACCCTTCTCCGTGCCCGGAAGCTGGTTTTTTATGTCACCCTGTCTGAATTGTACTGTCATGATGGTGGAAGAACTGTGACCAGTCTGGGACCGTCCCTGCCCTCCCGGTCAGGGCCCTGGAGTACCTTCTGCACTTGGTCACTGTCGCGGTCTGCCTGGTGGACAAGAGGGAAGAAGAAGATCAGGGGAATGTGGAGCAGAGACAGGACCATTCAAACAGGACCATCGCATCTAATCTCCCACCTGTTCAGTGTCTGCCTGGGTCCCTCAACCACTCTGCCTCAGTTTCTCTACTGGGAAAACCACGAGGTGGCAACACAATTCAGCAGCCACTGTGAGATACCTGTTCCTTCCTGGGCTCCTCTGTGAGTCACCTCTTTATTTTATAGAGTTATTTCTTTGTGGATTTTGTTTTAAACATGGTAGACTTTACTCATGGTAGACAACCTTCTACCTCTAAGCTACATCCCTGGCCCTATGTTTTATTTTACTTATAAGTCTCTGTGAATATGCTACATGTGTGGATGCCTTTGGAGGCCAGAAAAGGGTGTGAGGATTTCTGGTGCTGGAGTTACAGGTGGTTGTTCAGATCCTCTGTAAGAACAGCTGGGCCATCTCTCCAGCTCAGGTTTTTTTATTTATTTGCTTTTTTAAATGACTTTTTTTGTGCAATTATATAATGGCCTGGAATTTGATATGTACTTGTGGTGGTTTTTAATGAGAATGGCCCCAAGAGGCTTGGATATTTGCAAGCTTAATCCCCAGGGGATGAACTTTCTGGAAGGATTAGGAGCACAGCCTTTTTGGAGGAGATATGTCCCTGCAGTTGGGCTTTGAGGTATCAAAATTGCACGCCATGCCTAGTGTCTTGCTCTCTGCCCAAGAATCACAATGTAAAGCTCTCACGTACCGTTCCAAAGCCAAACCTTTCTGCTTCCCACCTGATGATAATGGGCCAATCCTCCAAAATTGTAAGCAAGTTCTCAACCAAATGTTTTCCTTTACAAGAGCTGTCTTGGTCATGGTGTCTCTTCACAGCCACAGAACAGTGACTGGGACAGTAGCTAGGGATGATATTGAACTCTTGGGACTCTACATGAGGGGATGGATGGGCTTACAGCTGTATGCCACCACACCCTTTGTGACTTCTAAGTCATCTGTGCTAATGCTACTGGTCATGAAGCTTTGCAAATGTTGGATTATGATTCTATATAGGCTGTTGTGACTTGTAAGTCATCTGTGCCAATGCTATTGGTCATGAAGCTTTGCAAATGTTGGATTATGATTCTATATGGGCTGTTGTGACTTCTAAGTCATCTGTGCCAATGCTACTGGTCATGAAGCTTTGTAAATGTTGGATTATGATTCTATATGGGCTGCTGCAACTGATTGCTGGGTTGCAAAATATCTGGCAATAGTAAGGGCTTCTGTATGCACAATGATGGAAATTATTAAAGATCAAACATGTAGCCACTATGAGTGTTTCTGGCAAAAGGAGCCTGGTGAGTGGGAAAAGGTTAAGAAGCGTCTCCTCTTCAGCTCGGATCCACCCTGGGGGCCGGCCCTAAACTAGCAACAGAGACTCTATCTGTCCTGATGGCTGTCACGAGGGTGGGTGTCTGAACCCTGGAAACAAGAGGGATTCCACTTAGGGAATAGTCTCTTTGCTCTTGGAAAAGACCCTGAGGCAGAAAAGCTCAATTTGTGTCTCTGACACAGTGGTAACCATCTCGGAACTGGGATGGTATTAGGGTTAGGGTTAGGGATGCACTGAAGTTGGGCACAGAGGAAAAGGATCTGGATGGAGATGCTGAGGAGAGCTAGTTCATCAGTCTTAGGAGCATCAGGCCTAGGTGGCTTGTTTTATTAGGTAACAACCCTCTACATAATCCAAGCCCCTTTAATTAGACTTTCTGTTAGTCCCAGCCAGACGCATCCCTGCCGCCACCAGCCTGCCCAGGCCCATGAAGCCCCCACGTCCCCATGCTCACCAGCAGGGCCCGTACAGCCTCTGTTACAGCCTTCTTCTCTGCCTCCAGGCTCCGGATCTGCTCCCGAAGCTGCCTCAACTCCTGCCACAGGGAGATCTGCGGGAGGGCACCAGGAGAGGGAGCTGAGATGGCCAGTACTCTGGAGCTTCATCTACTGGCCACCTGGATGGCAGCAGGTGAGACTCAGCGTCTCCTCCCATTATTGCTACATTACCCAGAAGCCCAAGTGGGCACACAGCTACCCTGAAACGCTGCATTTCCCAGCTCACTTTGCAGCCGCTTCTGTTGGTACAATCAAGACCAACCAAGGGACAAGCGTGGACGTGTGACTCTTTTTAAAATTATGGTTGTTTTTGGTTTTGTAAGCTGATGTATTGAAATACAGCCCAGAGTAACCTTGAACTTGCAATCACCCTGTTCTTCTCTGACTGCTGGGACTATACAGCCACTGGCATGCCTGGCCAAGTCACCTCTTTAAAGATGATTAAATTTTCTCTTTTTCTTTCTTTATTTTGTGTGTGGCCATGGCACAGAAGTCAGAAGGCAATTTATAGAAGTTGGTTTTCTTCTTCCACTATGTGGATCCCAGGGACTGCACTCACGTTGTCATTTGGTAGAGTGTCTTTATCTGCCAAACCTTCTCCCTGGGCCCATCTTATTAAATACAAAGTCTCCTTAAGATACCTTGGCTAGGGGGCTGGAGAGATGGCTCTGAGGTTAAGATCACTGACTGTTCTTCCAGAGGTCCTGAGTTCAATTCCCAGCAATCACATGGTGGCTCACAAGCATCTATGATGACATCTGGTGCCCTCTTCTGTATACTGCATACATAATAAATAAATAAATAATAATTTTTTTTTTTAAAATCCTTGGCTAGCCTGGAACTTGCTGTGTAGACCAAACTGCTCTCAAATTTAGAGATCCGCCTGCCTCTGCCTCCTCCAGATTCCTGGGATTAAAAGTGTGCACCATCATGCTTGGGCAGGTTATTATTATTAAATGTTAATTTCTTGTGTTTGTGCTTGTATGGAAGCCAGAAGAGAACACTCTCAGGAGTTGGTTTTGAACTCATGTTGTCAGGCTTGGAAGCCGGTGCCCTTACGGGCAGGGCTACCTAGCACACAGATACTTAAAGGAAGCTAGAATGTCCAGTATGAGAGGGTGTGGTGGTTTGCATGAGAAATGACCCAGCAGGCTCTGGTCCACGGGCATCTGGTCAGTGGCTGGTGATGTTTGGGGAGTTTTAGAGGATGTGGTCTTGCCGGAGGAGATATGTCCCTGGAGACGGGCTTTGAGAGCTTTTTTTTTTTAACTTTATTTATTATTTATTTATTTGCCTTGGTGTTTGCCTGGAACTGGAACTACAGACAGTTGTTAGCTGCCATGTGGGTGCTGGGAATCGAACCCGGGTCCTCTGGAAGAGCAGGCGGTGCTCTTAACCGCTGAGCCATCTCTCCAGCCCCAAGAGCTTTTAACTCCCTAGAGGCACAGAGTTTGCTCTCTCTGTCTCATGCTGGTGGTTAAAGATGTGAGCTCTCAGTTTACTGCTCTGCTATTCTGTCCCTGCCAACCCCAAATAAATCCTTCCACAAGTTGGCTGGGTCATGATGCTTTAGCACAGCAACAGAAAAGTAACTCATACTGAAGAGTCCACGACAGAGTTGGAAAGACTTGACTGATCCATTACATTCAGAACTCATTACCGACACGGTGAGCCCAGTTCTAGTTTCCTAAAAGGGTAGCATTATGTGAGCACTAATGATGTTATTATCCGCACCTAGTCTCAACATCTGGATCGTAAGTGTTGCTTAAATATCTGTTCAGCAGGCACTTATCCATTCAACCCTATTTATTGTTTGCTATTATTACAGCAGGATGCAGATCTGGCTCCAAGAGTCCCTCCCCCCATCCGACTCGCACCTTCATTTTCCTTTGTGGCCTTAGAGCAAGCCTAGCATGAAATTTCGGCACAGAAGACAATGGTATTTAAGTTCCAGAAATAGAGATCAAGTGTCAAATTACGAAATACACGCAAAAGGGCGTGCCGGCCACAAAAGGCATCCATGACGTTCAGTAGGTGTTTAGTGGACCGCTGGCACGGACGTGACTGCCGTGCACAAGACATTGCCTAACTCGGGAAGGAACCCGAATTCCTGTAAGTAGTTCTTCCCATTACTGGGATTTTAAGCATCCCATTTAAACTAGCAGCCAGCTCCCGCGGCCCGCGCAGGCGCACTCACAATCTCAGGCAGGTCAGCAGGCCGCAGCTCCCCCTTGCGGAGCTCCAGGGCGCGAGCGGTAGCTTCTGGGCATGCGCACACCGACTCCATGTCCAAGGAAGGAAGCTCGCTGTAGCCCTCACGTGCGTGCTCGTACAGCAGGTTCCGAACTCGTTTCTCCGTAGCGAAACTTCTCCTCGGGTTACGGCTGCACACGCAGCGTCCTTGGGACCGGAGCCCCTGGCGAGCCAGAAAAGGCCGCAAGAACCGTGCCATGGACGCAGCCATCTTGGAACCAAGGGGGGGTCACGCACCAGGAACGAGCCAATCAGACGCGGAAAGAGATTTCCCGCCCAGACGTCAGAAACTCTCCAATGAGAAAAATGAAACGGAGATTGACTCTGTCATTGTCCAATTGCCAACGTTGTACCGCCCCCTTAGCGACGTAAGGAAAGTACTATCCAATCACAAGAGAGAACCCCCGGAAGGGGCTGGAGATAGGATTGAACGTGTCTGCGACCGTGCTAGGTGGGTTAAGTGTGTGTATGATCAGTTTTCCAAGCATCTCTCTTTTCTCCTCACTTTCCCCAGGCGAGGGCGACTGGGTCCCTGGGGGCTTACTCAGAATGAGGCTGGATTTGCAGGGGGACTTTCTGTTGTTGCAGAGGAGACTCCGGTCCCTGCCTCCTTTCTGAGTACCTTATGTCCTAACACAGGGACGCAGCAGACGGCGAGATGTCCTGGCCCGGCCTTCTCCGTGGCCTCACCACGTCCCTCAGTCGTGGTAAGTGAGCATGGGCTGCATGGGCAAGGCTGGATGAGGGCTCGTGCGTGCCTTCCGCCAGATCTCGGAATGAATCAGCTTTAAAACACGGTGCCTTTTGTTTAGGAAATAGGGGTTCATTGTAGTTCAGGTACCCTTTGTTTTTTTTTTTTTTTTTAACTTTATTTATTTATTTATTTATTTGCCTTGGCGTTTGCCTGGAACTGGAACTACAGACAGTTGTTAGCTGCCATGTGGGTGCTGGGAATCGAACCCGGGTCCTCTGGAAGAGCAGCCGGTGCTCTTAACCGCTGAGCCATCTCTCCAGCCCCCTCAGGCTACCCTTTGTACACAAGATGGTCTTGAACCCCTGATCACCCACTTCAACTTTGCAAGCATTACTGCTCAACGGGCAAGAGTTAGGAAGCTCCTGTGTCCCACAGAGTTTATGATTATAGTCTATGGCTCCCTCACGTAGAAAGTGGTGGATCTCTAAGAGTGTATTGGCTAGTGATAGCCTGTCTTAGTTTCTTTCTTTTTTAAAAAAAAACTTTTCTATTTGTATATTTGTCTTGGTGTTTTGCCTGGAACTGGCAACTAGAACTGCAGACAGTTGTTAGCTGCCATGTGGGTGCTGGGAATCAAACCCCGGTCCTCTGGGAGAGCAGTCAATGCTCTTAACCGCTGAGCCATCTCTCCATCCCCCGACTTAGTTTCTGTAAGTACACGCAGATGCTATATGCAACAGTATCAACAAATGTTCCTTTCTCAGCATGTCCCCTGGTTAGATGTCTCATCGTTGGGTTTATTCCTTCAGCAAGCATTTATTGATGGTTCCTATCGGTGAGAAATCCAAGCCAGGAATTTTAGTGGCTCATTCAGGTGCTAGTTTTCTAGTTCTTCAGATGTGCCCCAAATGGAGGGGAACTTTTGTTTTTAGACATTCCCCAGACATCAGGTGTTGTGCACAGTGTCCTGCGGGAGGTGTTGGGATTTTATTCATCTGGATATTTACTCTCCAGTGGTTTACATAGAGAGTTCCAAGACAGGCAGAGCTACATAGTGATAACTGTTCAATTGTGTGTGTAAGTTTTCCCTATGTGTATCACATTTGTGCAGGGCATCAGATCCCCTAGAACTGGAATTGCAAACAACTGTGGGCTGTTTTGTGGGTGCTGAGAATTGAACCAGGGTCCTCTGTAAGAGCAGTCAGTGCTGTTAACCACAGAGCCATCTCTTCAGTCCCACAAATAAATTTTTATTGGTCTGCCTCGAAAACATCTTTTCTGGGCTGAAAAGATGGCTCAGAGGTTGAGAGCACTGGCTGTTTTTCCGAAGGTCCTGAGTTCAATTCCCAGTGGCCACATGGTGGCTCGAGGCCATCTATCATGAGATCTGGTGCTCTCTTCTGGCACATAGACATAGTGGAGGCAGAATGTTGTATACATACATAATAAATCTTAAAAAAAAAAAAGAAAGAAAGAAAACATCTTTTCTAGTATCTCCACTCACCTTTCCTTATATCAGTGCAGCTACCATGCTTTGGGTTTTTGGGGTGTGTGTGTGTTTAAGGTACCTAGGTTGGAGCAGTTTGAACAAGGATCCAACAGGGAATGGGAAGTAACGGCAGGTTGGGTGGGGTCTTTGAAAACTGACTTGGCTCTTCCAGTATGCTCAGCTTATGCAAGCTGTTTAAAATGTATAACAACATGATTATGGGTATGATTACAAACATTAGCTGTTGTTAGTATTATTTCTAAATACCTCTCTTATTTATGTATGTGAGTGCCTTACCCGCATGAATATGAGTACCACCTATGTGCAATGTCGTAGGAGGCCAGAAGAGGCCATCAGATCCCTAGAACTGTAGTTAAAGATGTTTGCTGGCCGCCACATGGCGCTGAGAATTGAACCTGGGTCCTTTGTAAAGAACAGCCAGTGTTCTTAACCATCTTTCCAGCCCCTGTATGAATGTTTTGCCTGCATGTATGTTTGCACAAGCATGTGTCAGATTCCCTAGGACTAGTTACAGATGGCTGTGAGCTACCACTGTAAATACTGGGAACCAAACCCCCATCCTCCGCAAGAGCAACAAGTGCTTCTAACCAGTGAGCCATCTGTCCATCCCCACTAAATAACTCTTACACCAGCAGTTATGACCTTGTGAAGGGATTGGATCCGTCCCTAGAATATAGAAACCAAGTAGACTGTCTTGTGTCTCTCCAGGCCTGGCTCTAGGTCCCCAGCTCTGGGCCACACGTTCCATGGCCACCCTGAACCAGATGCACCGCTTAGGGCGCCCAAAGGAACCCCCCAAGCGTCTGGGTCCTACAGAGGGCCGGCCACAGCTGAAGGGTGTGGTGTTGCGCACATTCATCAGAAAGCCGAAGAAGCCCAACTCTGCCAACCGCAAGTGCTGCCGAGTACGCCTCAGCACAGGCAAAGAAGCCGTCTGCTTCATCCCCGGGGAGGGCCACACCCTGCAAGAGCACCATGTGGTCCTCTTGGAGGGCGGTCGCACCCAGGACCTGCCTGGGGTTAAACTCAAAGTTGTGAG